>JAHXMU010000036.1:793050-805229 GCA_019455685.1 Philornis downsi
GGCGTTGCCAGATGGGTCCGTCGAATATGGGCAACCCTGTACTTAACTTTATTCTTGAAACCAGAAAATGGATAACCCGACACATATATTGGTAATTTTTGAACGACTGATTTTCTTGCAGTGTAAACTATTTCATTTGAGTCAAATTTCGGTAATGATTACACGCATGCAAGTAAGTAACATCGAAAAAAAAATACACATTTTTTATGGAACTATTTAAAAGGAAACCAGTCGAAATTGTAAGAGTTCGCACACTCGTATGTATCCCCATTAGCAAAGACTCCTTTTTGGAATATAAAGTAATTTGGTCGTTTTTGTTGATGGTATCGATGCCTCCAGTCTGTGGTTGCTGACATCGCTCTTGCTACAGTTGCAGTTTCGTTATCTAGATGTAATAATGAATGAACTACGTCTATATTTAAAAAACTAAGTTCGCTGATGGTAGCCAGTAAATAAATAATGTTTATAGTATAGTTTATGCGTTTCAGACGATTTTATACTATTTTTGGCAATTTTTCTTCTTTACCTTGGCCATTGTGCGACGATGGCCAACCAATTTAGCTGCATGCAAGTAAGTATGTAGATGTTGCATATGTTGCACATTAGTTTTCTTACAGTTAATGATGTTGAAGGAGTATGCGAGCTTTACTGCTTGCTCCACAAGTTGTTGCCGGCAATTTTATGTTGTTAATGATTTGTGTTGTTCGGTGTTTAGGATTTGTTACTCAAGTTTTCTCCTTTGTTGTTAATGTTAATGAAAGTACTTTAAACGAAATTGAGCGGAAATTCAAAAATAAATATGAATTATAGTAGATAGGCTGTTTTCAAGGAGTTAATGTGATTTTAAATTATAATTTTGTGTCAAGTTGTAACAAATTTAAATAAAGTCGTCGTAAAATATACGATATTTATGGGCACGCATAAGGAAGTCATTTGATTTGAAGTTTCAATAGATTATGGATTTCCGTAACAACGGAATGTATTTTCGTTAATTCATATAAAAAAGTATGTAGTATAAATATTCAGTTTGTTGTTGATTGTGTTATTCTGAAAACTAAAGTTTCAAAATTTTTCAACCTAACCTAAAGGGTTACCAATCGTCATATTTGAAAATATTGAAATCATATGACATTGCTTATTTCGATGGCAACTAAAATATAAATTTTTATCTATAGTATACTCGTATATAAGTTGTAGTAAAAGAAATCCATTATTTTTCGAATGACCCGACGTAAGTCAAATATACACCGTTTTATTCTATAAGTCTTTGACACTTTGAAGGTACAGAAACCATAGAAATCTTCGTTGTTATTAGCAAAAAAATTAGCAACAGACAGGAATAGATGGTAATCACTTGTTTCCAGATCCGAACTACAAATTGAATGCATAGGAGGACATGTCTGGTCAATGAAATTGACTGATATACGAAAATTACACACATTTTACATATGGACCAGACAAACATGATATCAAAAATTACATATAAGATGTGTAATTACACGCAAATTAATTGTTATTGAATTAAAGACTTCTTTTTGAGTAGAACTTGAGCAACATTTTATAGAACTTGAGCTACATTTATAAGGTTGTCCATTTTTCGATTTCAGAAGTACAGTTAAATAAAACACACATAAAACTATGATTTCGATGAAACTTTTATTTTATTACTAGCCGACCCAGCAAACGTTGCTTTGCCTTCAAATTTTATTTTTATTGGAAATGTTTCAATGTTAAACAAAATTCTGTTTAAACACCGTTAGCAGGAGCAGAAATAATTGCTTTTTAATTTGTGGTTTGTATAGGAGGTACCACTCCCCATGGTCCAATCCCGCCCATATTTGCAGCAGCATTTAAGATATGTACACCAAACCGATGTACCAAATTTTGTTCAAATACCGTAAACAGGAGCAGAAATATTGGATATTTAATTTATGGTTTATATGGGAGGTACCACGCCCCATTGTCCAATCCCGCCCATATTTGCAGCAGCATTTAAGATATGTACGCCAAACCTACGCACCAAATTTTGTTCAAATACCGTAAGCAGGAGCAGAAATAATGGATTTTTAATTTTTTGTTTGTATGGGAGGTACCACGCCCCTTTGTCCAATTGGACCGAATTGTAAATCCAAACCATCCCGGGCACCACCCAGACGCATATACAAAAATTTATGCAAAGCGATCCAGTCGTTTAGGAGGAGTTCACTGACAACGCCCGTACAGTAGAATTATATATATAAAAGGTAATTCTTAGACCTTGCCATTATATAGGAAATACAATATCATTTAAATGACTGCCTCTGGATTGGTTGCAGTAGTGGATCCTTTTGAAATAGTTTTCGACCACTTTTTCGCACACTTTAGATGGTAAGTTTATGAACTATCCACGCAAACAGGGTCTTTGACTTTGTCCCCCAAAAAAAATGTTTAACGGCGTCAAATCGCATGGTCTTGGTGGCCAGTTGACGTCGCCGAAACATAGAATACGCTTTCTGGAAACTTCTAATGCAATAAAGCCAAAATCTGGCAAATTGTGTGGCTCGTGGCACCGTCTTGTTGAAATCACATATCGTCTAGGTCATAATCTTTAATTGCAGGCCAAAAAAATTCGGTTATCATACTACGACCGAATGATAGCGGAATTTTTTTGTGGCTCTGAATTGACAGTAATGGTTTCTTCAACGTCATTTTCGAAAAAATAATGACACATTCACACCATAATGCGCACCAAACAGTTACTTTTCCGGCTGCAATAGCTTCTTCACAATCACTTGTAGGTTTTCCGAGCCCCATATGCGACAGTTTTGCCTGTCGACGTAACCATCAAATAAAAAATAAGTTTCATTGCTGAAGAAAATTTTGTTCGATTGAAAGCCCGAGTTTGAAATACCAATTTTGCAGTAAGTTTTAATTATTTTTATGCGTTCTACGATTATTAAACGATCCATATTCGTAAATGACAAACCTTTCACTTAAATAAATAAATATCAGACAACAGTAATTTAATAATAACAGGTGACAGCCTTGCCAGACCAGCGGCAATCACTAAATGGATAGCCCCGTATTATGTACTTACCATCTGATCTTCAGGCACGAATTCCGAGTGCACAACACTGCGATAACCAAAGGAAAAGTTTAACATTACCCTGGCAGTGTGTACATTGAGATGATGCTCTGGCCTACCTTTATCATTCTCTTCAAATTCCTTTACAATATTGCCAATTCCTTGCACAGTACGTCGATTATAACGACCATATTCATTCCATAATGAACGAAAAAGTGCCCACATTTGAATCACCACTTTTGCAGTAAGTTTAAACTATTTTTAAGCGTTCTACGGTTGTTAAACGATCGATATTCGTAAATGGCAAACATTTCTCTAAATAGATAACACTTCAGATAACAGGTATTTAATAGCTGACAGCCTTGCCAGATCGGCTGTTTGGAAACCTCTAAATGAATAAACCTATACTTTAAATTAACCTTTCTTAAAATTTATTTCGATCATTTTATTAACATAGCAAATCATATCAAATTTTTATCGAAAATAAGAACACATTTTGAAAATGGCATATATGAAATATTCTTTAGTCTTATCGTTTTCTCAGTGTAACAGCTTGTAACAAACCAAAACTATTAATACAGCAGTTCGCCAATTTCCCTTTGTCATTCAACTAATATTTGGAATTTGTTTTGCTACTCAGAGCAATCTGTCGTCTCTATAAATAAACTCCATTATGATGGAAAGTGGATGCGACAGAAGAACGCCATGGGTTATAGAAGAACTCATTCCTGGATATCCTAGTCGTTGTCAGGCAAACCGCAGGGTGTTTCCGTGCTCTCCACATTCAATCGTTTATTTTCCCATTATTTCGCTCCAGCGTCATTTGCGACTAAATTAATTAAATGACCAACTAAATGTCCAATTTCAAGACTGTCCATTTGCCTTGCAGTCGTCTTCAGCATGATGAAGATGCTGATGATGAGAACGGAGCAGGCACTCATAATTCGTACAAATGGAATTCTAAACTATAAATCATCGCTTTGTAGCTCTTGTGAATGATTGCATTGCAGTGTACACTCAAGCAAAGAAGTGTGCATTCACTTGCATTGCTGGACATTGAAAAGATTTTGCTGCAACATACAAACTGCACGAGAGATTAACTCTATGCGCGACAGTCTTGCATTATATTTCAATTTTCTTTACATATGTATGATTTTTTAACTGGGCCAAGTAAACTGATTTACAAATATCTTTTTGCGCTGAAGCCAAAGCTAAATTCTTATCAAAAAAACAAAAATTATGCTCAGAATTAACGTGCAATAAAAGAAGTTAAATTTTAACTGTATAATGCTATATCTGATATAACCACAAATAGAAATATTCACCAAAATGTCAATACCTAGCTTTATTAAAATTCCAACATTTTGCACCAAAGAGACAAGATATTTCAACTACGATGACAAAATTTATGAACAAAGACAGAGAATGTCCATGGTATATCCGGCATCTCCTGTAATAGCTGACACTAGAAGAACTAGAAAGAAGAGCTTCTGAATCACTGTATAAATCGTTACAAAAAAATCGTTAGTTCGCAATAGGTAAGAAAGCCTTAGTAAACAAAACTCTACGAATTTTAAATGATTACAACAGGCAAAAACCATACTCAATCATACAATGCATGCAATGCTTATTATTAAAGGAGAAATACAATTTGACTGATACCAGAAACCTATAACGTCAGGAAGATAAATGAATTTCAACTTCAAATATCTGAGAAAATAATTATAATTACAACCATCAACTCTATACGATGAGTCTTAAGGATCAAAAACGCTTGATTTCACACAACAAATTTCGACAAAATTAGATAGGAAGTGCTTTCAAAACCACTGGTCTGGCGAGGCTGTTAACTATGAAGTACCTATCATTTGAAGTGTTATTTATTTAGTGAACGGTTTGCTATTTACTAATATAAATCGTTTAACAACCGAAGAACTTGTAAAAATACAGGGTGGCGCAATAGGACGTGCATATTTAAAAAATAGATTAAAAAATAAATACAAAAGGTAGGGTTAAAATAAATCTAAGGCATTGTAGAGTAATAAATGGAGTTTAATTTTTAAAAATAACATCATCTAAATGGTGACCCTCTCTACGACGGCACTCCTCTAACCGCAAACGAAAATTATTGAAAACTTTCTTCAGTAATACTGGTGTAATGGCTGCCATTTCACCACGGAAATTCTCCTTGAGATGAACGATGTTTCTTGGATTATTACTGTAAACTTTGTGTTTGAGGTATCCCCACAAAAAAAAGTCAAGAGGCGTCAAGTCTGTACTACGTGGGGGCCATGGGATATCACCTCTTTTCGAAATCAGTCTGTCAGGGAACATCTGCTTCACCACCGCCATGGAGTCATTTGATGTGTGACAGGTAGCTCCATCTTGTTGGAACCAAGTTCTGGAGTTTACTATTCTTGAACTTTCAATTTCTGGAGCTAAAAATCCGTCCAATATCTCACATAGCGTTCCGTATTAACCGTGACGTTTTGGCCCCGCGCATTTTCGAAGAAAAAAGGACCAATTATTCCTCTGCCAGAGATTGCTGCCCATACTGTCACTTTAGGACTATGCAATGGTTTCTGGTGTTTGATTTTGGGATTTTCACTGTTCCAGTAACGACGACTTTGACAGTTTACGAACCCATTCATAAGGAAATGAGCCTCGTCAGAGAAAAGGATATTGTCAAAATTGGAAAATCGATTAAGCATTTCATTAGCAAATGCGAGCCTTGCTATGAAGTCAGACTCTTTCAATTCTTGTGTTAATTGCAGCTTATATGGATGCAGTTTAAGATCCAATGTTAAAATTCGTTGCAAACTTCGTCGCGATAATTGTAAGACAGACGATCTCTTGCGAGTCGAAATTTGTGGATTTCCTCGTACTGACTCCATAACTCTCTCAACATTGTCTTCGGTCCTAGTTGTTCTTGGGCGACCATTTGCTTGTGGTTTAAATGTTGAACCGGTCTCTTCAAAACGCTTCACCCATATTTTAATTAAATTATCACTCGGAGCTTCACTAATTCGCCGTAGTCCATATTCAGCACAATATAGTCGCCTAGTAGCAATATATGAACGAGAGTTCTCGTAAATGCGCGCACGCAAAATGCGCGACGCTTCCCGTCGAAGTGATTCATAGCGACTAAAACTCGATGAGCCCGCCAACCCAACGATGTAGGCGTCCCCCCGCCCACGGCTTTTCTACCCCACAAAAAAAGATGATGCAATATGCACGTTCTATTGCGCCACCCTGTAGTTAAAACTTACTACAAAAATCGTGATTTAAAAGTGGGCACTTTCCGCGCATTATGGAGTGATTATGTTCGAAATAATCGATTATATATACACTGTATACTATATAATTGGCAAGATTATAAAGACATTTGAAGAGACTGGAAGCGTCATAGAAGTAGTCATCATCACAATATGCGCACTGCCGTATGAAAGTGTGGCGAATAATCCGAATTTCAATAATAATAATTTTGGGCACCAATATCATGCGATTTTTGTTGGGCTACGTTGACGATATTGTTTATGTGGATGATCCTCAAATGTTGGAGCATTTGAAAGCCAACACCCGTCAAGTTATCGCCGAGATACCCCCCGAAATGAGCAAAAAAAGTGGTCGGAAACTACCTCAAAAGGTTCCACTGACGCAAATGACCTTTTATTTCGTACGTATTGGCAAGGTCAAAGCATTATAATGAAATAAAAGTTTCTTCGAAATCGTAGTTTTATGTGTATTTTATTTAACTTTAACTTTTTGAAACCGAAAAATGGATAACCCGGTAGTACTCAATCCGATATTATTTTTGGAAGAAGATTCTCAAAATTAAATATTAAATAAATAATAATAAATAATATAAAATAGTTCCAATTCCAGATCAATGCATCCAAAATTCTTCATTTTAGAGTCCTTTATGTACAAATATATTTTGAACTAAAAGTTTATTTTTTACAGGCTTTTGTATTGATTGTATAGCAGTTATAAACACTTTCGACATTTCCCAAAACCGCCGAAAATATCGCTTCTGTTAGTGGCACTTTTTTTTTTTTTGCCTGTAATTGAAGATTATGAAGTGAACGATATGTGATTTCAACAAGTTGGTGCCACGAGCTACAAAACACGATCGATTTTCGCTTTATTAAATGAGAAGTTTCCAGAAAGCGTAATTTCACGTTTTGGTGACGTCATTTAGCCACCAAGATCATGCGAGTTGACGCCGTTAGTAACGCAATGTCATTGACATAAATTAAAGTTAGCATAGTCTGCTAACAAGGTATCACGAAGAAAAATTAAATTTCGATAAATCGATCAATTTAATGAAAGATAGTAGAAGAAATGTAGCATAACATTCCAATTTTACTCTCAGAACTAAGTTTATCGAGCTCATGCGATGCGTATCAAGTTTGACTTAGTTCAGTACAACTTGTTCAAAGGTATAAAACTAAGTATATCTGGTTTAAATCAGTCGTTGCATGTCCGGTACCAGATGGCCAGGTGATTACTTGGCCGATTTCTTCTAAGGCTTTAGGCACATGGTTGAAATCCATAATTTGTACGGGAGGTACCTAAAGGCCAGTGGTTTATTCGTTGGTGTTTTTATAAATAATAAAAATTTAAGTTACTGTAGTCTACGAATTAGGTATAACATTTTTATTCTCAAAACTAAGTTTATATCAACCATATGATGTGCGATAAAGTGGTTGCTGTACTCTGTCCAACGATCTGAAAGATATGAAGGCAGAGGAAGCGTCGAATTTTCTCAAGTTTTACCTAACATTTTAAAGCTAACATTACAACCATTGCAAACATTAGATAAAAAACTGTGTTTCTATATCTTGCCAACCAAAAATTAGAGATGAAATTTAGATTTTCACAAAATCTGCTATTTTATATGGGGTAGCATGACATGCTGTCCATTTCCCCTCTCAGACCCTACTTTAGCAAACACCTAACGTGCCCCAAATTTGATTGAATTTTATGCTGCTCAACAAAAAGATATGAGTAATAATATATGAGTTTAATCGTTTATTTTTATGCGGACTAATAACAGAGGCGTGGTCAATCGGTCGATCTTTTTACAAATGTTGCCAAATGATATAAGAGAATACAATTTTCGGAAATTTGGGTTATAGCAAAATACGAATTAGGAGTTACAGAGATAAAACTGATATTAAAAAAAATCGACTTATTTGTATGGGAAGCACCAGAAAGGGGGTCAATATAGCCCATTATGCAATCCTCGGTGAAATATTGAAAAATTGAAAGTACAAATGAGTCTCCGCTGTTTTAAAACCTGTCCTTGTCAATAAGTTATGGTTGAAATTGGCGACACCATAACCGTGAAATATTAGCGATTTTGTACCAGCATCACATACTCGTATTTATGTCAACACCACACCCATAAAATATTAGCGATTTTGTATCAACATCACATATTTTTTCCTTTGTACAAAAACGTCGAGTTCGTGCAGAATCAGAGTCATGAGTGGGAACTTTTGATTACTTCTTTAATATCAAGGAATCCGCAACTGAGACACATCACCATATGCTTCTTTTAAGTGGGAAAAATTCTCTTAGTGATTGTAAACGTAGCGGAGACGGGGAGCAAATTCCTTGTCTTCCGCGGAATTGCAATCAATACTGAAAGTTTGTGCCAAACGCAAGAAGAACTTACAATTTTGTTACAAGGGCAGCCACAAAACTGGCCAACTTGACGTATAAATGCTGCCTGTAGTTAAAAAAAAATTATTTTGGTCAAAGGTGGCATCCATTTAAAACATATGTTTCAAGTCTCAAGGCGACACGCTGTTTAGTATTTTTATTTGAGCCATCAAAAATAAACGAACTCAGTGAATTTGTAAACATGGAAAAAATTGGTCATTTGGTCCATTTGAAAGGTCTCAGTCTAAGTAATGTTAAAGCCAAACTAAATTCTAATCTAGAAGTGTTTGCTCCTTCGTTTAGGACTATAAAATATTGGGTAGCGGATTTTAAACGAGGCCGTACAAGCTGCCAAGACGAACGCCGTAGTGGTCGACCAATTTAGGTGTCCACATCACACACGGTTAAAAAAATCCATAAAATGTTATTGCGTGACCGTCGACTAAAGTTTCCATGGATGAGACATGGGTCCACCATTTCACATCTGAGACAAAAGAGTCATGTCCAAAGTAGGCGAAGACGGTTCCATCTGCAAACAAGGTCATGGCGTCTGTTTTTTTGGACGCGCATTGAATTATTTGTATTATCTTCGGAAAGAAACCCCCATCAATGGCTAATATTATGCTTTTGGATGAAGAAATTATAGAAAAAAGGCCGCATTTGGCGAAAGATACTGTGCTGCAGCTCTCACTTCTACTATTGCGATGACCAAAATTAGTGAATTAATGTTCGAATTGCTTCATCACGCACCTTATTCGCCGGATTTAGCTCCCTCGAACTATTTTCTATTTTCAAACTTGAAAAAATAGCTTGGTGGTAAAAGGTTTGCCAAACAATAAGGAGGTGGAGTCTGCGGTTGATGTCTATTTTAAGAAGTTTGGCAGTTCTTTCTATAAGCAGGGTATAAAAGCTATTGAATATTGCTAGAAAAAGTGTATCGAACTAAAAGGAGGTTATGTTGAAAAATAAAGAAAATGTTTCTCAACTTTTTTGAGTCTTCTTTGTTAAATCGGCCAGTTTTGGGAACGTCCTCGTAGAAATGACTCAATAGCCAATTTTATATAGTTTAAAATCGTTGGGAATGATTCAAAAGGAAGGAAATTGGATTCCATATAAACTGAGGCCTAGAAACATTGAACGTCGATTTTGTACATTTGAAATGCTATTTGCTAGGCATAAACGCAGCGTTCTTTTGCATAGTGTAGGGACTGATAATGAAAAATTGATCTACTACGTTAACCCAAAGAAGGGGATATCAGGGGTACCAGGTAACCATGCTTCAATATCGACAGCCCGGCCAAATATTCATAAAAAAAGACACGTCGTCCGTTTGGTGGAATCGACTTGATGCCGTGTATTATAAGTTACGCCGCCGTTAGAAAAAAGTACTTAGAAAGCCCCAATTGGGAAGTCCTCTCCCCTCGGTCATATTCACCAGACCACTTCCGCCACTTCCGATTGGTACTATTTCCGATCGTCTGTGTGAGCAGCGCTTTATATCATATGAAGAAACCAAAAATTGGATCCTAAATAGCCTACAAAAGATGAAGCCATTCCATCAACACGGTATTCGTATGCTCATGGAAAGATATGAAAAAAGCAGTGACCTCATGAACAATATCTTGAATAACACATAACGTTCCATTTTTCACAATAAATGATCAATTTGTAATAAAAAATAGGCTGCGTAGACCTATTTGCACTCCTAATATTAGGCTGTCCTGAGTGGAAAGAAAATGTATGAAAATTTATCTATACAGACGAAAGTCATTCAATCGAAATGGAAACACATTTGGTCAGAAGACACTTGGCAGCATAAACGCTTCTTCCTTTTGAAAATTTTTCCTAAATTATCGGGCGATGGTGAAAAATTAAAATTTTGTAGTTCATGCTATCATACCGACAACATTGCAACAAGAACCGTTGCGAAACAATATGTCACTTCCTGACTAAAAGAAGATTCTTTTCTGCATATCAAAGGACATAAGGAGACAGGCTGTCGTTTTCCATTAAACAGCATTCTAACAGCTTTCTTACTGATCAGCCTAAAGTCTTATATGTAATCAGCCTAGTTTATTTGCATAATATCTCAAAAGCTAGGGCAGATCCTGAAAACTGAAAGTACTTTTTCCTTTTGTCCTAAACATAAACATGTCAAGGTAGTACACATGCATTGACAATCATAATATATCTCCCCCATAGAAACGTGGAAAATCCCACAATATCCTCCGTAAAAACAAAAAGAAAAGTACCAAAAAAAAACTCTACTCTTAACTCAACAAAATGAAGGAGTAAACGCCCAATTAAATAAATAAACAAACACATTGGATTGCACAATAAAATTGCAACTACAAAACCAATGTCAAGCCATGAAAAAAAAAATAAAGAGCAGCCAAGCAAATGAATACAATAAAAATGCAACCAACTGTAGGAAATGCGGCAACTGTTGCATGGATTGCAAGAGAATGCAGTTGCCAATAAGGACGCTTAAATATTAAATCGAAATAAAGGCAATGGTAGTGACCTTAGGTATGGTAGTGGTGTGGTCTTTTTAAAAAGATTTAATTGAAATTATACTGCATAAAACTAAAATATAGTACTTATATCTTTATTTGAAGGAATGGAGATATATACCATTTAATGAGGCTAAAACATAACTCTTGGAAGGAAGCTTTTAAAGGGCCAAATATCTTTCGGCATTTTTAAGACACCCTAATATCAGCCTAATATTTATCCAGATTGTGAACGCAGATTGTAAAAGATACCCCTTCCGCGGTACCTCCCGCAAAAATTTAAAAAATTTTCAAAGTTAAATTTTTTGCCTGTAATTCCTATTTTGCAGACTGATGAGATCTCAATTTTTCATCATTATTTTAGACTATAATTCCTGATAAAATTTTATAAAAATGAGAAACTAACCATGCCTCTCCTGGTACATCCCATACAAATTACCGATTTAACCCAAATATTCTTAGTGTACAGAGGTGGTGATAGAATGATATAGATGATAAATATTATGGCAAAGTGAGTAGCAGGGATTCCCCTAATCAATTTGATACCCCTCACGTTGTGTGGAAAATCAGTGATTCCTCAACCAAGTCTTTAGCAAATTATAATTTGTTTTCTTTTATTGATGACTATAGAAAAAATCAGTGATTGCTCAATAAATGTTAAGCCGAAGTAATCAGCTATTTATAATTTGCCTTCTTTTATTGATGAGTTTAGAAAAAATCAGTAAAAATCAATAAATTTTAATCAGAAGTCTTCACCAAGTTATAATTTGCCTTCCTTTATTGATCAGTTTAGAAAAAATCAGTGATTCCTCAATAAATTTTAAGCCGAAGTCTTCAGCAGTTTATAATTTTCCTTCTCTTATTGATGAGTTTAGAAAACATCAATGATTCCTCAATAGATTTTAAGCCGAAGTCTTTAGCAAATTATAATT
>JAHXMU010000036.1:806173-909510 GCA_019455685.1 Philornis downsi
GAGGACGTTGGCGATAGTGCAATATTCATGTCGTTAGCATTGTTGCGTCAAGAAAAATCGTAACACTGGACTAAAGCAGTCGAAGATAAGTTATAACAACTACAACAGGAACGACAGCGACTCCAAAGTATCTACGGTTTAGTACACGCGCTTAATGTCATTCTCAACCTTATGTTCTATTCGTACATACAATATAGACAAATACGAGGGAGGTGTGAGAAGATTTGCGTGTAGCTAAACCTAAAGTACATAAGCGATTCATAAATGTATAAATAATCTGAGGTGCCAATTTTTTTATTTGTTTTTTTTTTTCTTCTTCTTTTTCATATTTAGGAGACTTTTTTTATAATCATTAATTTTTTTCACTGATTCTCTACATTTTTCGTAATCTTATAGAGCTGACAGCGTAGGTACCAGTGTCCGTTCAGAAACGTAGGTTTGATTTATATCAGGCTGCTCGTAATAGTTGCCAGTGACATCATTATCGTCCTGCTAATGATGATGTCGATGTCGTCTGCAATTGAATGCTTTAAAAAAATATTTGTAAGCGAAAAAATTTCCAAAGCGTAGAATATTATTAAAGTTCGACTAGTGACGCTTCGATGGATGGTGCAAAAGTTAATTGAAACGTAATTTTCTCGACCAAATACCACTGTAAATGTAATGTACACTACTGCTGGCGTCTTCTTTATTGCTCTATTTTTTTGAATTTAAAAAAAAATAAGAGCAGAGTTATAGGCACAATAAAAGCGGAATCCGATAATAATAGAAAGGTAGCATTGGTCAGCCCGTCATCCCAAGTATTTCTATTAGTTGCCACTTCTGTGTGCTGTTGAATGTGGATTCGAATTAGAGAGGAGACTTAGATACTCTATATCATGGCCTAATGTCTAAGCGACAAACTGAATTATATATTTACCACGATACTGTATATTCTGTCAAGAAAGTACCGAGGAATTGATCATTTAAAAAGCCCGCTTAAACCGACTGTTAAAATTATTTTCGTCGCTAAGTTAACTGAACTGTCTTCTATACTAACGCGGAGTATGACCGCTATGCGTCATCTGGTTTATTTACAGTGCTCGATTCATCTCAGGTGTGTTTTGTGAGTTTTACAGGGTGTCCGTCGGGAAGGTATACTACTTTGTTTTGCTGCCCTTTTGGTAAACATTAGTCTTGACACTTCATATTTGGCAGTCGTGAAGTAGAGACGTGCCAGATTAATTATGGAAATATATTCGATAAACCAACGTGTTTTAATCGTTAAAACATTTTATCAAAATCAATCATCGATCACTGTGAGGATGAAAAAGTTACGTGAAACTTTTTGGAGAAACAACATGCCAACAAGACGCACTATTTATCGTGTAGTGAATGATTTCGAAGAAAGAGGGTCTGTAGCTGATACGGCCAAGCATGGACCACAACTTACTGCAAGATCGGCTGAAAACATTACTGCTGCCCAAGAAAGTGTTCAAAATAAGCCATCAACCTCAATTTGACGCCGTGCTCAGGAGCTTGGTCTTCAAAGAGCAACTTTGGCCACAATTTTGCACAAGGATTTGCATTTGTTTCCATTTAAAATTCACGAGAGCTTCTTCCACAAGGCCATTTACGCCGCCGTGTATATGCCAATAGGATGTTACAGCTCGGCCATGACAACCCCGATTTTCGTGAAAAAATCATAATGAGTGACGAGACACATTTTCATTTGAAAGGATATGTGAATAAACAGAATAGTCGGTTCTGGGCAATGGAAAACCCTCAAATTATTCGTCAGTCACTTTTGCATCCATTAAAAGTGACAGTCGGGAGTGCAATTTGGTCAGGAGAAATCATTGGACCTTACTTCTTTGAAACTGAAAACGGCGTAACGGTAACTGTCAATGGGGAACGATATCGTGATATGATTGAAAACGTTTTAACGTCATAACTGCATGCTTTGGGCTTGATTAACATGTGGTACAAAATCCATTCTCTTTCATTTAATCAAAAAGAAAGAACGCGAGAGTGAGTATGTAGAAAGATACAGCGATAGAGATGAAACCCGAAAATAGAAAAATAGATTAAAAAATAAATACAAAAGGTATGGTTAAAATAAATCTAAGGCATTGTAGAGTAACAAATGGAGTTTATTTTTTAAAAATAACATCATCTAAATGGTGACCCTCTCTACGACGGCACTCCTCTAACCGCAAACGAAAATTATTGAAAACTTTCTTCAGTAATACTGGTGTATTGGCTGCCAATTCACCACGGATATTCTCCTTGAGCTGAACGATGTTTCTTGGATTATTACTGTAGACTTTGTGTTTGAGGTATCCCACAAAAAAAAGTTAAGAGGCGTCAAGTCTGGACTACGTGGGAGCCATGGGATATCACCTCTTTTCGAAATCAGTCTGCCAGGGAACATCTGCTTCACCACCGCCATGGAGTCATTTGATGTGTGACAGGTAGCTCCATCTTGTTGGAACCAAGTTCTGGAATTCACTATTCTTGAACTTTCAATTTCTGGAGCCAAAAATCCGTCCAACATCTCAACATAGCGTTCCGTATTAACCGTGACGTTTTGGCCCCGCGCATTTTCGAAGAAAAAAGGACCAATTATTCCTCTGCCAGAGATTGCTGCCCACACTGTCACTTTAGGACTATGCAATGGTTTCTGGTGTTTGATTTTGGGATTTTCACCGTTCCAGTAATGACAATTTTGACGGTTTACGAACCCATTCATAAGGAAATGAGCCTCATCAGAGGAAAGGATATTGTCAAAATTGGAAAATCGATTAAGCATTTCATTAGCAAATGCGAGTATTGCTATGAAGTCAGACTCTTTCAATTCTTGTGTTAATTGCAGCTTATAAGATCCAATGTTAAAATTCGTTGCAAACTACGTCGCGATAATTGTTAGACAGACGATCTCTTGCGAGTCGATATTTGTGGATTTCCTCGTACTGACTCCATAACTCTCTCAACATTGTCTTCGGTCCTAGATGTTCTTGGGCGACCATTTGCTTGTGGTTTAAATGTTGAACCGGTCTCTTCAAAACGCTTTATCCATATTTTAATTAAATTAGCACTCGGAGCTTCACTAATTCGCCGTAGTCCATATTCAGCACAATATAGTCGCCTAGTAGCAATATATGAACGAGAGCTTTCGTAAAATGCGCGCACGCAAAATGCTACTAAAACTGCCCGCCAACCCAGCGATGGGAAGACTCAAGAAAAACAGATTTAAAAGGTGCCTCGTCGCTTAAAAAGGTGCCTTTTACAGTCCGATACGTCAAAAACTGTTCGTTTTCATGGTCGATTTTGATATTCCTTCATAGCTTATACATTTTTGCAGTATGACACTAACCGATGACACAAAATCTTCAGTATATTGTTGAGATAAGTATTTTCCTCATCAATTTATCATCGGCAGCTGTAGTTAATATGATTGGTAACAGCATTAACAAAAGTAATATGGCACTTGCATATGTTGATGATAACGACATTATTTTCAGAAAACCGCCAGATATTACTGCAGTCTTCTCAGGTATTAAAAGGAATAGGCTAAAATGGGTCTGATGGAAGATGAAGACGAAGCAAAGTTATTTATTTCGACGAACAAAGAATTTATTGGTTTGGAATGCTTTGCGAACATTGACAACTGAAGCTTTGGAGTGGGGTAGATGAATTCATCTACCTCGGCTATGCTGTAAACAAAACGAATGATGTTGGCATGGAGATTAAGAAAAAAAGTGTTGCCAGCGAATAGAAGAAGAAGAAGCAAGCAATTTAATGATAGAGCTCTCTCTCTCTCTCTCTCGACGAATAAAAATCGAATGAAACGTATTCGACAACGAAATGCTTGGAATTATAATGGACAAATATCTACATTTCAAGTTACCGTCTAAATAAGTAAATATTTGAATTCAAAATTAATGTTATAAAAAATGTTTTCCGCGCGTTTAATTTGCTTTCAGCAAAATTCTAAACAATAAAATCTAATTTTTCTAATTTTGCGAAAAGTTTATACAACTGAAGAATGAACGAATTATATAATTCATAATTTCCATAATTTACATATAATTCTCTGTTTATATTATTTTTTTCTTAAGTAAGCGTTCATTAAAGCAATGCGTTCATATGATTGCCAATAAACATCGCCAAAAATACAAATCAATGAGCTCATTGTCCGACAGATACTCTGTAATTTGTAACCACTACTTTTCTGCTCTTGAATGTTTATGGCCTCAAATGTTGAAAGTGATGATGTTGCTGCAAAACCGTCGATAAATTAATGATGTTGCCACCATTGGCTAATATTGTTGTTGACGTTGATGATGACAACATTGACGTCGTAGCAAGTTTTACAGCTACTGCAATTGAATTTTCGAACACCCAGGCAAAATAATGATCTCGTCCACTTCGTTCGACTTGAGGTGATGGCTGCTCTCGTTTTTGGTGGCTCACTAGAAATACATAAATCACAAAGAAGCCTACGCATTATTTTAGTGAAAACGAAAAGAAAACTCGTAAATTATTAACTGAAACGTAGTGAAAGACTAGACTGCAAATGAAACAAAGGAATGACAATATAACTGAGTTTTAAAGATACCATTATGAAGCATGTTAGACCTGTTTACCTGAAGAAATGTAAACATTTTTGAATTGTTGAATTTTGATTTAATATTACTATTGTATGATTGTAACGTATTTCTACTGTTATTGTATTTAATACAGGGTGGCGCAATAGAACGTGCATATTGAATCATCTTTTTCTGCAGGGTAGAAAAGGCGCGGGCGGGGGGTCGCCTACATCGTTGGGTTGGCAGGCTCATGGAGTTTTAGTCGCTATGAATCACTTCGACGCGAAGCGTCGCGCATTTTACGAGAACTCTCGTTCATATAATGCTACTAGGCGACTATATTGTGCTGAATATGGACTACGGCGAATTAGTGAAGCTCCGAATGCTAATTTAATTAAAATATGGGTAAAGCGTTTTGAAGAAACCGGTTCAACATTTAAACCACAAGCAAATGGTCGCCCAAGAACATCTAGGACTGAAGATAATGTTGAGAGAGTTATGGAGTCAGTACGAGGAAATCCACAACTGTCGACTCGCAAGAGATCGTCTGTCTTACAATTATCGCGACAAAGTTTGCAACAAATTTTAACATTGGATCTTAAACTGCATCCATATAAGCTGCAATTAATACAAGAATTGAAAGAGTCTGACTTCATAGCAAGGCTCGCATTTGCTAAAGAAATGCTTAATTGATTTTCCAATTTTGACAATATCCTTTTCTCTGACGAGGCTCATTTCCTTATGAATGGGTTCGTAAACCGTCAAAATTGTCGTTACTGGAACAGTGAAAATCCCAAAATCAAACACCAGAAACCATTGCATAGTCCTAAAGTGACAGTATGGGCAGCAATCTCTGGCAGAGAAATAATTGGTCATTTTTTCTTCGAAAATGCGCGGAAACGTCACGTTTAATACGGAACGCTATGTTGAGATGTTGGACGGATTTTTGGCTCCAGAAATTGAAAGTTCAAGAATAGTGAATTCCAGAACTTGGTTCCAACAAGATGGAGCTACCTGTCACACATCAAATGACTCCGCGGCGGTGGTGAAGCAGATGTTCCCTGGCACACTGATTTCGAAAAGAGGTGAAATCCCATGGCCCCCACGTAGTCCAGACTTGACGCCTCTTGACTTTTTCTTGTGGGGGTACCCCAAACACAAAGTCTACAGTAATAATCCAAGAAACATCGTTCAGCTCAAGGAGAATATCCGTGGTGAAATGGCAGCCATTACACCAGTATTACTGAAGAAAGTTTTCAATAATTTTTGTTTGCGGTTGGAGGAGTGCCGTCGTAGAGAGGGTCATTATTTAGATGATGTTATTTTTAAAAAATAAACTCCATTTATTACTCTACAATGCCTTATATTTATTTTAACCATACCTTTTGTATTTATTTTTTAATCTATTTTTTAAATATGCACGTTCTATTGCGCCACCCTGTATTATTACCGCCACTTCTGTCATTTTTTTGACAGAAGTAATATTTAAAGTTTTTCGAATATTACCTCCCAACATTTTCTATGCCACTACATAGCCAATCAGCACTTTTTCCCTAACCTGTTCAGCCAACATTATCTTCAGTGGCAACAATGCTCCCCCCTCCAAGGTAAGGAAAAAAAGTTTTTCTATGTATCTAAATAAAAGAATTTTTTGAATTGAAATTCTCCCGTTTCTTTCTCGCCCTCTAACATTATATGAAATAATTGCCTCTACACTCCATTCCCACGGAAACATTTGGTCCAACGAGCCAGATTGGAAATCGTTTCTAATTAAGAGGAATTTTCTTTCCAGATACATAGAAGACAATTTCTATTGAATGCCCCCATAAAAATTTGGAGTGGATTTATAACCAAAATCTGTTACCCAGCAAGAAAATTGAATTAAATAATTAAATTGCTGTCAAAAAATAGCAACAAACTATTAATTAAGGGTGGCACAGTAAATATTCTGTAAAGTCTGAGATACTGCTGACTTTTCGCGGTGAAACCCCATATAAAAGAAATGGTCATGGAATTTGAAGCTAAATGTTTCCAACAGACAGTACTATGTTTTTTTCATAAAGAAATTTTTCTTAAATTGCAACGTCAACCTCTTTTTTATTGATTTCAAACAGTGACGTCGGAATGGCGTATATTTTTACGCCGCACTTTGTTCGAAAATACATTTGCAAACTTGAAAATGAAATATTAATAAAAAAAAACGCAACTTAACAATTTTACAAAATATTATCAAACATGTCGTAAAAGTATCAGCTGTTCCGATTTCTCTATAGGAAATCAACACAACAATAGTTGGCAATCCCGCGAAATTTTTTCACGAACGAAAAATGTCAAGTTTTAACGACTTTGACTATTCCCATGACTATGAAAATAATCACAACCGAATGAAATGAATCAGCAAACACAGAAAATGCTTTCGTCTGCTTTGGTGTCGACTACAACGAAAAACTAATCGAAACCAACATCAACAGTCGTTCAGAGAAAAACCACTGTTGGCTATGAAAGTCAAAGCAAAAGTATTGATAGCCACTGAAACAGGTAATGCTTTAGTCGTTTTCATTTGCTGCATCATTTATTTGGTACTTCGCAAAAAGGAAATCTAAACAAAAAACTCCAGTTAAACGTAATTGATTGCAATTAAACTTTCTCATATATATAGATACCCGTCAGCGGGTATTAATGCCCAAATTAAAGTTTAAAACTATCTATACTTCAGGAATAGACAAAAATTGTCGGTCTTAAATAGCTCTGATAGGAAGCCATCAGCGTCGGCGGCTTCTGCGTATCTGTGATCCGATTTGGATTACTGTACTTACAGAAAGGGAGCCTGGTTCCATAACCTTTATTTTATACCTATTGGTAGAATTTTCGACCTGCACTTCTATCCCTGCTCTATTCTATTATTTCATCCTCCCACTCTTTCCACAACCATTTCTTCCGTCTAAAAAGTCGTTGGTTGGTTTTGAGCGACTGTAATATAACGCGTATCCAACTGTGCATCTGTCCAATTTTGCGTTTGGCCATTTGTTCTATTTGACCAGATTAGTACATTAGCTATAAGTATGCAAAATATTTGGCATCCGTTTCCACGTAAAGCTTAATAAAAAATATAAAAAAAAAATGTTGTCCTACAATTACATTTGTTCTTCAATATTTTATTCACTAAAAATGTTTCATTTATGAAACAAAATACAAACTCTTGTTTAATATTTTGGTTTTTTTGCGTGTATATGGTGTATAAGATCTATTTTATAAGGCAAAAAAGTGTCAATTACATTTTAAATGGACGGAATATAATTTTTAGTCTATATTTTTTTCTAAAAAATATTGGAGATGTGATATTCGAAACTTACAAACTATCTTTTGTAAACAAATAAAGTTAATAAAAATACATGCTTTGTCATGATTTAACTAAAAAAAGGAAAAAGAGTATCAACTAACTATGGCATCAACAATTCAATGTTGGGATTTTGTATTTCCAAAAATATTTGGTATTGGGAGAAGACACAAAGCCAACAATAGATCTAAAAAGAAACATAAGAAGTTATTTTGTAAGTGAATGAAATGGGAGCTATATTAGCATGCTTACGTTATATGCCATCCAGCAAAAGTTGAGCAAGGCCGAAAAAGTTTGTTCAAGCTGCAAAAGACAATCATGTGATTTTAAAAACAAAAAAAACCGCTGAAGTATTTAGTAAACTTACATAAATGTAGTATCCGCCTATGAGCCACAGACCAAATATCAGTTGGAACAAAATTCCAATACCCACTAAAATAAGCCATGGTAAAAGCCAGCCGCGTGTACTAAAAGATATTTATGAAAAGTATATTTTTCATTCTATTTGTTAATTGTTTTTATAAGAATAAAAAAAAATGTAATATATTTCTTGCTATGAGGGAGCGTATTTATACAGTGAACTTTGCCGACACTAAGTGAAGTCAAGTGCTATCTGACGTTTCCATTAAAAAGTTATATATTTTCTTTGGCGCCAAATGAACTCACATTTTGAGTTTCAAATACATTTTCTTTTCTTTACAGAGACTTGAAAAATTAATAACTGCCGCAAAATACTCGCGAACATTTTAAGCGATTATTTTTCATAATTTACGACCCATATCGATTATTTTGGACTTAGATTAGACGATTGTTTTCAATTAAATTGTGAGCAGTCTTTATTGCATACCGATTATTTTATATTTCCAGATTATATACCGATTAACTTCTAACTTCTAAATTGGTCTTTTTCCATATTTATATGGATATTGAGCAGATTAAATCTAATAGATGAATTGTTGCATATTGTAATTTACCTATAATTGGCCGGAAGGCTTTAAATTACAAGTCAAATAAATAAATAACAAGACAAGAACAAATCGATGAATTTATTTCTTTGTGTGGCGATGAAGCACCATCCTACAGCTCCGTAAAAAATTAGTGTATCGAATTCAATTGCGGCCGACGTTCGCTTCAGGAAGAATTTCGTGAAGGTCGTCCAAAATCGATTGTTTTTCCACAAAAACATGAATGCCGTGCGTGAGCTAATAATGCAACATCGTCGTGTAACATTTGACGAGATTCAGACGTCCTTGGGTATTAGTAAGATTAACATTAACAAGATATTGCATAATCCTTTGACAGAAATAAAGTTTTCTTTACGTTGAAGTCCGCACAATTTTACTAACTTAAAAAAAAAGGCTCATGTCGATTGCTGGAAGGAAATGTTGAAAAAAAAATCGGTTACGATGCACCAAAAGTTGTATATAATATGTTAAGGGTTAACGAATTTATATTCATGTGACAACGAAACAAAACAGCAAACCACTGTGTGGGTATTCCAAGACGAGCTAAATCCAATGAAAGTTGTTTTCCGGAACAAATGGTCCTCTGTTTTTTGTAAATTTCGGTCATGTAGCTACAGTACCGTTAAAGCTGCGTAGGACGGAGAATTCTGAATGGTAAACGACCATTTACTTGCCAAAAGTCTTTGAAGAAATAAGAAAATAAAGGCGCGAACAAACGCTGATGATCAATTATTCATCGTCATGACAATGTGAGTTCTCACACATTGACCTAAACAATTGCCTATGGGTTTACAAATAGGTTTACCAAAATCAATTTATGGAAGCAAACCAGTTATTATCCAGCTCGAAGGGCCATAAATAAAATTGGGTGAAGAAGTAGAAGCTGATTGAATGCATCTGGGGCTAATGGACCGTTGTTGTTATTGCTGCAATCAATTTGATGTTATGATCGACACTGGACCCTGTTGGAAATTTCTAGAGTAGGTTGTGAACTGAATTTTGGAATTGAGGTAATCTTCTGTACCGCAATGAAGGCAAGTCGACCTACTGATGAATGTTATGGTGCCTTTTAATCAGATAGTTTCTCAAGAGATTTGAGAAATTATTTGTTTGGAGGTTTGAAATAAAAGAAATAAGGAAATTAATTTCAATTCAATATAAGTATATTTGTGCAGAGTACCTACTTTTTGGTTTTAATTTTTTATTTTGTAATTTTTTAATTTTGTAATTTTCATATATATATCGAAAATTCAACTTCTTGTATATTTCAAAAAGAATTCGAAAGATCCACTTTTGTATATTTGAAAAAGTCTAAAAGTTAACTTTACACATAAATGAAAAAATATACCTTGCGTATATTTGAAAATAACGAAGAGAAAATAAGGACCTGACAAAAAATTCAACCTCAGAAGAAAATATTTTATTTACCTGTGATATCGATTCAAGGAATTCCGCCGTTCCCAACGGATTCATTGTGACACACTTTATTGCCCCTTAAGACAAAAGTAATGTCTAATAGTAAATCTTCTTATGATTAATTCACTTAATTTATAATCCACTATAGCAATTCTAAAAAATTTAAATTTAAGATTCAGCACAATGATGACATCTAAATTCGATTTTTATATAATCCGATGGACAAACTTTTCTGGTAATTTTTTTCTCAAAATATCTCAATGACTGACTTACGAGGCATTCATAGAACTTATATTTTATTCTTCATATAACTTCAATGAAATTTGAAATGTAAGCTTACCTGATCTTAATGCCATAGTAAACCATATAAGATGCTCCAATAATCAATATAAAATAAAATATGAACACCCCGCCTACTATAGGCATAGAGGTTCGTATATCCGTTTCAAATAAAGGCGAATACAATTGAGCAGAATCTCCACCGGCCAGCATATAACAAACCTAAAAAGGCGAAACACAGATCATCGTATGAAATCGCTGAGATCTACGCATTACAGTCTCTTACCAATGTAATGAATACCACCGACAATGCTGCCGTGTAAGCAGCCACTGCGTAGCTTCCCGTCTTCACATTATTGGACCATATAATTGGGGACCAGCAAGAGCTCAAGACAACCATTTTGAGCTAAAATTGCGAAAAATCGTTAAATTCATACATAAAACTACAATAAATAAAATTACAGTTCATATATCTTAACAACCGAACGAGAGTTTCACTTTTTATTATTAATTGATGCGTGATGGACCTTTCTTAAAGCACGTCTCACACACTCATTCCCAAGATGACGTCTGTATTGTTGTTGTTTTTCGTAGTACACGCCCAGCCTAAATATTGGCCCAGCCGTGATTGTGTATTATTGCCAATAATTTCCACTTTTAATACCTTAAATTTGTGCTTTCCTTCGAAATATTTTATTAATTTAAGCTTTTAATATCAGTTTTCATTGATTTATCTTGATTTACTCCAGACTTTTCACTGTGTTGTTACTTGGAATGTAAACAAATTAATTGAAACTGTACAAAACAAAGCCTCTCTTCCAATTTCCTCTCTCAGTTTTCTCTTATTAGATAAAAATGTCAGAATGATGGGTGCGTGCACAAAAACAAACAAAAGCAGTGTTGCTTAATTTCGTAGTAGTAGGGGCCAATAGATAATAGGGGCCAAAGTTCGTATGCTGCACCGAAAACTATAAATAGTTGATAATAATCAGAAACTCCAAAAACTTGTCGGTTAACCAAAAAATTTTTCCCATTAACGAAAGTAATGTAAGTGACTCCTTCACAATTAATAATTTTTAATACAATTGCTTTGACAACAACTATGAATGAGTAATTGAAAGAATCAAATTAATAATTTAAAAGCCCAAATTGAAAACTATTTTATTTTAAGAGTTTTTATTAAAATATTTATATATATAGAGACCCAAATGGAATTACATTGTGTGAAGCCGTTGACTTTAATACGGCCGCCAAACCTCTTTGAGAAGATTTTGGAAGTTGGAATGACAATGCATTGTCATTCAGTAGATCCTGTTAACTTCCAAAATCTTCTCAAAGAGGTTTGGCGGCCGTATTAAAGTCAACGGCTTCACACAATGTAATTCCATTTGGGTCTCTATATATATAAATATTTTAATAAAAACTCTTAAAATAAATGACAATGCATTGTCATTCAGTAGTAGGTTTTTATTATCATTAGGGTTTTCAAATCATAAATATTTCATATATTTCAACAATTTACAAATATTTGTATGTATGTATATACATATATACATTATAACGCAGGTTGTTGCTTCTGTTAAAATATAAACAGTGAAGTCATCTATTCGTTGGAAGTGAACGGAAGCAAAAACACACATAGTTTAATTTTTATTAATTAGACCGCGGTAATGGAATATATGAAAAAAAAGTAATCCACGAGTATGATGGCGCATGGAACATTAGTTTAAATGTAGTAGCCGAGTTCGCAAATACTTCATACAGACAAATCTGTTATGACGTTGAGGTTAATGTTTGTGGAAATTGTAATTATCAATCAACTGTTTATTCGAACTTTTTCAAACAAATTTGTAGCCTGTATTGCAAATGCAGATCTGCCATTTAACTCCATTTGCCAAAACTTTAGCCTATTTCAAAAATGTTCAGTATAAAAATTTAAGCATGAAAGTTCTTCGATGCGCAACCGCCGACTCTTTGCAACCAGCATAAAAGGGTGGCACTATATATATTTATTTTATATTTAACCCTACTTACATTAATTTTACACTCATCAGCTGTTAATTGATATTTTATGCATTTGGGATGAGCTTGCTCCAAAAGCATAACTAATACCTTTTTTTTGTAAAACAGTGCATATATATGTCAATCATTATTTGTTTATTGCAAAGGGAACAATTTCTTTGTTATTTTTATTTTTATAGAGGTTTACAATTTTCCCATTGGTAATGCTTTGTTCGTTTGGTGATTTCTTTTTTTTAATTAGAACTATATGACCTCTTGTATATTATAAAAGGGGTTTAAACACTGATAAGTAGTGAACTCTAAGTCTAAAGTCTACTTGATCTCTGCAATCATGTTTTGGGTGACAAATGAACGAAAACATAGACACGAACAAACATATCTCGTTATTTATTCGGTGTTTTTCGGTAGTATATTCGAACTACGTTATTGATGCTGATGAATAATAAAATTATAATGTAATTTTACTTCAGTTGCATAGGAACAAATGTAACAAAAGAAAGAAATTCTTACTATCAGTTTCAGCCCTAAGATTATTAGAATTTTTCGGAAGAATTTCTCAAACAAAATCTCAACGAAAAGATTCCATATTTGATTTCAGGTATGTTTAATATACACTATTACGGTGCGGTCCCTTCACTGTTTTTACATTCAAGGTACAACCCTGTGTTTTTTGGTCACCATATGACTAGCATTTATCCCTTTCTTGCATAACTTATTAGTTTTGTGTGAAAATTCTGTTTGTAATTCCAGTTGCAAGAGGGACTAATCTACACTCAATCGTATTGGCAAGGTTCTGTATAGAAGTTTCGAAGGAATTTCGTGGATGCTTTAAATTAGACAATAGCAGAAGGCGTAATGTGAAAAAAAGCTTATTTCTTATAAATATCTAGCAAGAATTGAAGTCTATAAAGAGTTGTAACTAGAAACAAATCGTGAGGGATATTGCAAATTTTGTGTCTTTATAGCGGTGCTGCTTTTACACATCAACGTGGCGATTGCAGTAAGGAGCTTTCAGCAGTCGAGCTCTTTTTTCCTCGTGTAAAAGTGTGTTTGTGTGTGTGCCGTGCAAATTTGCGCTATTGTGTGTGTGCTTTTTGTCAATATATGTAAAACTTTCATTGCTTTTTAGTTAAATTGTATTCGTGCTGAGAGAAAGACTTGAAAAAGACGACGCAAAAACGTTTATTTTTGTGTGTGAACGAAGGGGAAAAGAAATAAAAAAAAGTAGAAGGCAAAGACTGAATTTATATTTTTTAGGCAATAGAAGAAAAGGCAAACCAAACCGAAAAGTTCGATCGTAAGCGAATCGCCAAATTTAAGAAAACAAGCGGAATTACTATTTTGCATTTTAGTTCGTCTGCCGCAATTAATTGCCGTGAGAATTGACTGAAAAGAAGGAAAGTTAAAAAAGAAAAAGGCCACCTTTGCTTTTAAAACAGCACAGAAGTTTTTTTAGCTGAAGTACTACAAAAAATGTCGACACCCGCACGCAGACGTTTAATGAGAGATTTTAAAAGGTACGTATCGCCAACAAAGGCCATGTTCTACAAAATTTACATATTTTTAATTGTGAATTCGGGAAATTGTAGCGCAATTGGTTGCCGCCGTTGTATTCCAATTGCAAGAATTTTTGATGCAGTTTTTTTTATTGTAACCGAAAAGACAAATTACGTGTGAGTTTTTGTCTTGTGTTGTAATTTCTTCACACTTTGGCAAATGTGCATGATGAGTGTAATGAAGTAGATTGAGACAGTTAGAGAGCGCGAGAGAGTCAGTGTTGCCAGCATGTTTGGAATCAAAATGTTGCGGAAGATTAAGATTTAAATACTTGTAAACAGTAGGTGTTTCGTTTGTGCTCCTTTTAGACTATACCGGGTCCAAATGAAGTGAGAACTTGTTGTGTCAAATAATTGTGCTGTTTTTGCTGCGGTCACCTTTATTTTTATATGAGTGGTTAGTGGTTGGTACACTAACTCAAAAAAAAAAAATTGTGTTTCTTTCACATTGGACGTTTTTCTTATTGGGAGGAAATTTGGATAAAATTACATACTTGTCCGCACATATTGATAACCAGAATATCCAATATTTGTCGATTCTCAGGGGATTGTTCGGTTCGTTTCATGTGAAAGCTGTCGTAGGTAAGATTTATTTACGAACACATATAGCAGAAGCCTTAAATAGACTGAAAGTACTGCGCCCACCATTTAGTTGCCTTAAGACGTTTAGACAATATGTTATCAGTGAAAAAAATCAGTGATAGCTTTTTGCCTAAGTATGCTGAACTACTAGTGACTGATAGTGATATAATGGTTACCACCCGATGCTCTATTTGGTACAGTTAACTGTTTTTTTTTTTTTTGGGTAGAAAGGCGATACATAATCTTCGGATCGTATGAACGTGGTGCCGCTAGTGTGTTTTCAACTGAAGGATCAGGGTGTATGTCATTTGATACGGTAAAAATAGAGTTACAAAACTGGAAGCATCTAAAGTACCAAGTAACCTTTTTGCCAAAGTGTTTCGTCATTATTTATTTATGTCGATTGAGCGATGTATGTCTGTCCGGCGGGTAGACCCGATGCCATATGTTGTTTACATATCAAATGATATATTATTACATCGAAAAAGTATATACTTGGTGCTAAGACAAATTCGGTTAAAATTAGATCGAATTGAACACAAAACAGCTTTGAACTTACCCCGGTCTATTTAAGATTTGCCTTTTTTCAGATCTGACAAAATGGATCGATAAAATCCGAAATGTACCGAATTTGGATCAACTTGATACTGCCCTCCCCACAATAACGACGATTCTGAACATATTTCGGTGAAGCCTTTACCAAACTTGTTTATTCAAGTACTCGAACTTTCCGAACGTTAAAATGGCCGTTACTCAATGAAAGATTTGATGACTGTGCCAGTGTTCGGACCCATAATCATAAACACTAATCGCACTGAAATCGGTCACGTATACTCATATTCTGATAATATACAGAATTATAAAGCATTATTCGGTTTGTATTGGATGCCGTCAATTAAATTACATGATATCCGTTTTACAATTTCATTCAATCTTTCGGTGTCGATCGAAAAGGTAGTAATTTATGTTTAGCCAAACTGGCAATCGTGTCGTCTTGTTGACGTATATATCTCTGACCACAAGGAAAAACGACGTAAATGGAGTTAGTTGTTATTACATTACACATTATTGGTTCAAATTGTTCTATAAAAACCAAGATAAACAAATCTATCCGATTTCTTTTACCACCGAACTATTTTTTCAAGTTTGGAAATAAAAAATAGTCCGAGGGAGCTAAATCTATCGAATAAGGTGCGTGATGAAGCAATTAGAACTTGAATTCATTAATTTTGGGTGTGTGCACTGGAGCGCTGTCTTGATAAAACATTTTCTTTTTCGACAAAAAAAGAAAAACCACATTGGAATTCAAAAATTATATTTTAAATCCATAAATTTCATTTGATACTAAAAATATATGAATCGAAATTTAAAAGTACCTCAACGGAAATTTACAATACATAAAAGAAATTTAAAAGATGCCAATTGAGATATCCATTTTTCACATATTACTTTCTGTTTTGTAGACACATTACCAGTTACGAGAGTTTGGCATCTCAAAATTATCGGGGATATGATGTCATTAAACAGAAATTTGAATAAATTACAAATTGAATTACAAGCTTATAATTATATGTGTAGAAATAGGATTAATGAATGCAAACTGAATTAGTATTTTTAGTATTTCTTATATGAATTAGCATTTTTTATATGCCAAGTTGTATATCTTCCAAAGCCAGTATCAGTTGGTGGAATGTAAATACAAATTGGTTAGCAACAGCCACCCATGACCATCAAATCCTTTGTTTGGTAGACAATATTCCTTCATACGCTGCAATACATGTTTATCTGTATTATTAAAACTATTTACGAAGCCCCATATACATATAACTTCACATACGATTTTATTTTGCTTATATTTTTCGATGAGACTCAATTGTTGTAGAACTGAATGAAGGTTTTTTTTTGTTTATCTTTAGGCGTGGAGGATCTCTGGAGTAGAATTAAATTATTATTTTTATTTCGTATTTTGTTAATATTTTTCTCATTTCAATTGTCGTGTTTTGAGCTTCAATTCATATGTTTTGAATTCCAATTGACCTGTTTCTGGTCTCTGCAGTTGAATTGAATATTGAATTGAAATTAATGTTTCGAATTTCAAGTGAAAATTGTAATGTAATTGTAGCAATGTTTTTTTAATTAATAGTCGAAATGTTGAATTCCGATTGAATTTCAAACGAACTGTTTATTAAATTTTAAAAATTACAACACATTTCGATAGACCTTCTTTCATTTTCAATAAAGCTTTTTTAAGTCTTTGCCCATTACAAAGCATTTATTAAAAAATAACTTTCTACGAAAAGTTACCTTAATAATTAATCAACAGATCTTAAGTAACATTTTATAAATATTCTGGCTTTGATCTTTATTATTTGCACAAATATTTTTGTTTGCAATTTGTAAATAATTTTAACATCCGTTTACGCGTTTTTTTTTTCTTTTGCTCCGGGTAACTCTGTATCTCTGTGTTTCTCTTTTTTTTTTGGTGTTTTGTTATTGGTTGGTATCCGCAAGAGGCCCTCTATTTTTTTTTTATTGTTGTTTTGTATTTGGGCGAAATTATAACGTCCATCGGTGCCTCTTCTTTTCGTTGTTTCTTTTTGTATAAAAATAATTCCCGAATTTTCTGTTCGGTTTTTGTTTTTGCACATTAACAGAAACGATCTTTCCAAATTAAAACGGCTTTTTCTCGTTTCTTGTTTTCATTTTGATGTTTGTCTCTTTTTTTCTTTTTCTCTTTAGAAACCAATTTGCTGGTCCCTACATTTGTATTTTGTTGACTCATCCCTGTTTTTCTTTATAGTTTTTTAGCGTCTTCCACTGATTCTACTTTTGTCATTATTTTGTGGCTTTTTCTTTTTCGCAAAAACACAAATTTGATGATTTCGAGTTGTGTTTCTTTCATTATTTTCATTCGTTTTAACTTTTATTCGGTTAACCTTTCAAGGATTTGTTTTTGATGTCGCTTAAATGTCAAGGATGTCTTGTGTTTAATAATTTTGCCGCTTCTTCATAGATGTGGTATCGCATTTGTTTTCATCTAATAAACAAATCGACAGTTGAAGGTCATTTAAAACGATTTCGAAACTGTTCTGCTTTTGGGGTTATGTGTATTTGTTTATGTACGTTTTCTCATATTTTTAATTAATAGGGAAACCGTCATGAGAGTAGCAATTGTTTACGGATGTGTGTATTCATTTGTACTTGTAATGTAAATAACTGTGCAATGTCGATTAGCATTAATCGCTATTCGGGGTGGAGGATTGTGGAGAGTTATAAATTCTGCCGTCAGACAACATATTTACAGGCATAAATCTATTATATTTTGGGCAAATTTCTGAATATCACCCTGCTAAATGATGTTATTGGATTCATAAGGAAGTAAAAAAGTATAGCTAGACCGCCGGTCTGGCAAGGCTAACTCACCGTAGGCTGCCAATTACATCAAATTGTAATGCTTGACAAAATGCGAAAAAAATCGTACGAATAACCCCGCCGTGTCTGATGCCTAGTACACAAATTATCGAGTTTGGCCCATGTATTCCTTGATTCATATCTTTCACCAAATTGTACAGTGTTATCCATGTTCGGTTTCAAAAGTAAAGTTGAATATAACGCATACAATAAAGCTACGAAAAAATACGACCTAATGACAATTTCGTTTGAAAGGCCACGTTTGAATCCCCACTTTTGTAGTAAGTTTTAACTATTTTTACGCTTTCGGTCGGTTGTTAAATGATCCATATTTGTAAATGGCAAATATTTCACTAAATAAATAACAATTCAGATAATAATTATTTAACAGTCGACAGCCTTGCCAGACCGGTGATTTTGAAATCACTAAATGGGTAAATAAATAACAGGCAGTCGGATCTTATCAAACTTAGTTCTAAGAATGAAAATGACCGACATTGCCGCTACCCTTAGGCTATCTCACCTACAAATCAGGCGGTTTGGCTAAAATTAAAGATTTCTTTTTCATTTATAAGCGAAACGACAGTAAGTTATAATATCTAAGTTCAGTAAGTTATAATTTTGATTCTTTTGTTGTGCGTTTATTTGTAGCTTATTTATTTAGTAACGTTCTGTCAGAAATTGGAACTCCTTGGCTCTTAGCATAAAAAATATCAACATTGCAAAGTTTAGCAAACAATTTACTTTATTTATCTCAGTCAACAAGTAAAACGATCGTTGCCAACTACATATCTCATTCCATCCATAATTCAGTGGCAGTTGTTTGCAAATGTTTTTATGTTTAAGCATTGTGGTTTATATGTTTGGTTTTGTATTTATCAACTGGCATTTGTAGTCTAAACAGAACTAAAATTGTAATATAAACCTCTGTCAATGTTTATCTATTCCATTAGCACTTTGTTCGATTAAATATATGGGCGTTTAAATGGAAACTGTTTAATATTGCAGCGTCAGATCAGCTTTCATTAGTAACGAATTTCACACAAAAAATAGAACTTTTTTATGTGGTAAATTTTCTCGAAATCTTTACAAAGTTAGTCGAATAATCGAAACCTTTGAAATTATAAAGAGAATAACACGATTTCCCTTGACATCCCGTGAACGGAATATGAATGGAATATGGAGGAGCCTTATTTATAAGGAATATATACTAGCTGTGTTTGTTGTTTTGTCTAAAGAAGTTGTGTTGGTGTAGGAGTAAACTTATCATTATTTTTATATATCACAGTATATCCTCTGTGTTGCAGTGTTAGAGCAAACATTTGTGACCTCTTTGCTGCGAATAATACTTATCAGAAGCACTAAAATTATTTGTTTTATAAATTTAAAAATTACTCATCTCTAACCTGTTGTTTTTTAATTTCACAATCCCCGGTAATATGATATTTATTTGTTCATCATATGAGTAACACAGAATAGTACGTAACATGGCGAAATAAAATCAATCATCGCAGTATCATTTTTATAAACACTTTAGCGATTATAGATTCTTTGTTTCCATGTTATATCTGCTAAGAGAATTCCGTAAATTTTTAATTCAAAGCATAGTATTATGCCTGTCTATGATACTAAAATTGGGACTTTGTCTCACATCTCTCTATTAAAAAGTTTTATTTTATAGTGGCGATGTGCATTACTAACCCCAATACTTGGAAGTTGTGCAGAGCTCATAGATATGGTGGATGCAAATAGTTTTTTCTTTTTTTTTTTTGCATATGTCAAATAACGATGTTGCTCTCTATGACTGTGCACAACAAACCCCAGGGAAAGCAGTGTGTGGAGATAAAAAAGGAAAACAGACGAGTATACAAACAACTTGCAACTCCAGCCTAATCAACCCATTTTTTTTTATTTGAATAAGTGAACTAGACAGAAGTCTGCGTGTGCCAGATTCAGTTTGTTTTCTACAATTAGTGAATTTTTGAATTATATGAAGTATTTTTAAAGATTATTTGTTGATATATTCCGTCTTACAGTGATGGAAGCTTGCATGTTGTGTCCCACATTTTGGTGTGAATGTTTCCACAGTCGTTTAAACATAATCGTTAGTCATTATTTGAGTTATTCGGAAATGACTATTTTGAAAGTTGTGCAGTTTATGGTTTCAGACAATATAAAAACGGTTTGCCGGCCTTAGGTTTCGGTTTTCAATATGAATATTTCAATAATATTTAAACCATTTGTTTACGAGAACGTATTAAATGAGAATATTCCTAACGAATATCATGAAAATGTTTTTGTATATAAAGCCCAGCATTTTTGTAGAATATCATTTTATTTATATCTTTAAAATTTTCGTAATTTTTCGGAATTTAATTTTGATTTCGAAGTCCTTTTTCGAAATTTCCATTGAAACAGCTGCCTCTCCGTTCCATACTTGCCAAAGGAAAAGAAAAAAAAACGTGATAAATGAGTGCTTAGAACTGATGAGTATTTTTACGATCGGATTACCTTCTTTTATTTATTTCTGGCTTGTAATTTAAAGCCTTCCGGCCAATTATAAGTAAATTACAATATGCAACAATTCATCATAATAAAAATTAAATATAAAATTTATAAAAATATAATATGACATATAATAATATAACATTATGATCGTTGAAGACAAAAAAAAAAAAAGTATGGAAAAAAAGACTAATTCAAAAGTTAGAAGTTAATCGGAATATAATCTTGAAATATAAGATAATCGGTATGTAATAAAGGCTGCCCACAGTTTAATTGAAAACAAAATTTTACAGTTAAGTCTGAAAGTGTTGTAGAATGTGCCTTTTGTTAGAATCAGGAAATAATTTAAAACTTTTTAAATGGCTTGGTAGTAAATTGTAAATTCGAGCTACTCTTACTGCAAAAGCACGACCCATGAGTGTGGTTATTTTAGGAATAAGAAGCTGCTTATTACGAGTAGAATGTGAAAAATTAAATGAATTAAAAAGAAATTGAGGACTACGCAATCGAACAACTTTATAAAATAACAGCAAAGACCTAAAATATACATAATTTTTAAAACTACAACCCAAGAAACGCTTAACATACGGTGTTATATGAACACGACGCCTCAGTGAGTATAAGTACCTCATAACTCTATTAAACGCCATCTGAACTTTCCTCATATTTTGTTTTTTAGTGCCACTATATAACTCTAAACAATATAGGATACTAGGCATGATATAAGCATGAACCAATTTCTCCTTAATCGATCTTTATCTTTTATGAATTAAATTCGATTACTTTGGTTGCGTTCAAAATGGTAGCAACAAAATGTAATGGTTTTGTTTTTTTTTTTCATCTATTTCCCACTCAAAGGGTTTAATATAGATTTATATAGTTTTTTTCGGAATTTCCATTGAAATAGCTGCCCCTCCATACTGTACTTGCCAAAAGAAACGAAAAAAAAAAACATGACAAATGAGTGCTTATTAAAACCGATCAGTATTTTTACGATCGAGCCACCTTCTTTTATGAATTGAAGTCAATAACTTTAGTTGCGTTCGAAATGGTAGCGACAATTTCATTTTTTGTTCATTTATTTCCCACTCAAGGCGTTTCATATATAGGTAGATTTTTAGTTTTTAATGCAAAAAGTAAAACAACTTCTTTATAAGAATAATATCTGTACATTATTGCGATTGTAAATATATCTTACATTTCAACAATTTTTTAATATCCAAAATCCAAGAGCGATGTCTGCGGTCTACATACGAAGAGAGCTTCTCATGAGAAGTAAACAGTAAATTTAATTTTATTAGTCAGGGTGTGAAAAAGGAATAAATTAAAACAATAAAGCCATTAAAACCAATTTTTAGTCAAGTAAACTGACTCCCATCGTCTTCTGCGTCGGTGCAAAAGTGTGCGAAACTTTAGAAGGACCATGGCGTATCTCCAGGCTCTTATCACCGAATGTTCCGAATTAAAGCTGAATAATAGTAAATGCAAAGCTATAACTCACTAAGCTTACTTATTATAATTTACTGCCTCCAACTCAGATATAAAGAAACCATGTACAGGGTATGCCAAATAAGACCTAAGTAGTGGTCTACAAATAAGACCTGGTGGTCTTGCGGTAGCAGTGCTTGTACAATTTGAATTTTGTATGGGTACATCTTAAGATCCAACTTTAGAATTCTACGCAATGTCGTTCTGGAAATGCCCAATTGGCTGGAAAGACGGCGAGTTGAGATAGATGGATCATCTGCAATACTCTGCCGCACAGTTTCCACGTTGTCTTCAGTGCGAATATTTCGATGAGCACCTCGTCCAGGACGGTCGGCCACTGAACCCAGTTCCTCAAAACGATCGACCAAACTCCTAATCATGAAAGCTGTGGGAGCTGATCTGGATATAAAATGTTGCCGATATTTACGCTGCTTTAAAACAATTGATCGTTAACAAGAATAGAAAAACTCCATAATAAATTTCTAACAATTCAATTATAACCTACAAAAAGAGAAAAATAAATATGTCAAAAAATAAAAAAGTTATTTGTGCTTAACATTAGTAGGTCTTATTTGGCCCACCCTGTATTTTTATCAAATCGTCTAGTTTAAATGTAAGGCTGCATAAGAGACATGGCAATGAAAACCATTTTCATTCCTAAAACTAGGTTTACTAAATGCCTTATACGTTCTAAATTATACGGAACTTTATATAATTGAATGATATATATTAACTTGGAATATTCGATAATTTGTATGGCAGGTAACAGAGAGGGCTTGGATGATCAAAGATTTAAATAACTGCATCATCCTACATATGGGAAATTGCAAGGAAAATCGATCAATTTGTATGGGAGGTGCTAAAAGGAGTAGGTCGATAATAGTCTATTTACAGTTTTAACAAGGGTTCCAGACAGTTACCTCTCTATCGAGTCAAAAAGTATTGAAATACTTTTTAGTTAAAAAATTCTTAGCACTTTAAGCGCTTCCTCTGGGTGCTATATATTTGCCGTATCCAATCTTCACTTCTTCTGGTGGAAAATGACTGGGACATAATCAAATATGGGATTCAAGAGATTGACCTGTTCAATTCAATGCACTACTAAAAAGAATTGAGTTCATATATAGACACTAGTTCATGCAGATGAGTGTATACAATCAACGTGGAGAAAAACCAATGATTGTGAAATAAACTGCGTTCAAAACGGGAGCGAAAAGGTAGTTCTCAAGGTTATTTCATATAGAAATCTTTCTTTTCTGATACGAAAATGTAACTCAACTTTTGGAAAAGAAGCACAAACAAAGAAATAGATCCTACATCAACTTCGGCTGCAGTTTTGTTCGAAACAAGGTAGCGCAGCTGAGAACTATAGGTATATAACAGTTATCCATTTTTTGCATTTAAACTCGGAGTTATTGATACAATACTTCAATTGTGTGTTGTTCGAATGTTACATAATTTTTAAACATTTTATTAAGAAATTCGAAACACGCATCTGTTGAAATGTAAGGAGTGGCGCCACTAGTTTACTGAAAACAAATTCAGAATTTTAGTATGATGGCTTGTGCAAAATTTGTTCCTAAGTTTGAAAAAGAATGTGCAAGCGTTTTTGTGTATTTATTCAGAAGTTCCGTACATTTCAAATGCCTGACGAAGATGTCGCTACCATTGCAAACGCAGCTTTTAACTGTGTAAGTTGTTATGATCGACCTTTTCGAAGGACTGGAAATCAAAAATAAATTCTTATTGTTGTTTTTTACTTTCAAATGTTCTTATAGTAAACTCTTGACACGAATCCATTATTATTCAGAACAATTAGGAAATACATAAATAATTATAATTTCTGAAGTAGCCATATTTTTGATCATATACAATTTCGGGAAGCTTTTCATAATGGGTTTTATTGAATGATTTCTTTAGTGGTATTCATTTGGAAATACTTCCATTTGGGACATTCGCGTGCACTAAAGATCCTCATGTTCATCAGAGCCAGATACACGTTCCAATATGATTTTTTTTAAGAAAAATTGTAACGACTCTTCCTTCACTTACAGGTTGGTACTATGCTGACTTTTTCCGATGAACCTCCATATAAAGAAATGATTGTGACATTTTCTAACACTGGTTTGTAAACAGTTGAATTACAAAAAGCTGATAAAAAAAATTGATATCACTTTTTGTATCATAAGATTTCTTTTTAAAGTTTTATTTCAATAACGAAATTGTGATACAAAAAGAGAAGCAACTTAACAATTTTAAATACGCTGAATATTTTTTTACGAGGAAACAATATTTCGTGAAAATTTTCTGTAAAAGGAATATAGTAGTACCCAGCTTAATATAAAAAACGTCACATCAGATTGTCACCAGAATTTCAACAACTAATTTTTGTCTTTGCATATTATTTGGCGCAATTTGCGGCTAATGTGTCAACAGTGTCCGCCATAGGGATGTAGTGATTGCGAGAAACTTTGTTCCGCCACCATTTCGACGTAACAAAAACAATTGCTTAATGGCTATAAAACAATATGTTTCCTGATTAATTATTATCAGCGTAGTGGACTTTGTAGTATTATTTGCATTCATATAAGGCTTTAAAGTTATTAAATGAATAAATAATTTTTCTTGCATTACTACTACGCATAAGGCAATAAATAATTGCAAACCGTTTCTGTTTTAATTGATATTTGAAAAAATATTTATATTTCTTGTTTAAAAAAATTGCATAACGACTTTTCCTAAGGTATCTAATAGAAAGTAACCGCTTCGTCAGAGCGGTTAGAAACAAAAATGTAATACCACAGTTGTGTCGCTTGCTCGATGGTTAGTCCACGCGACTAGTGTTCATCTGATTATGGGTTCTATAGGTTTACAGAACATATAGCCATATCCATGTAGCATATAGCTATCTGTCACTATTTGAACGGCAGCCACTTCGATGCATCTGGCAAACAAGTCTTGTAAATGCTTCTCAAACTGTGACGTTCGAAAACCGGAGGACACATTGAGCTTAAAAAAGGCGCGTAGTGTAGGTAGGCTCACTGAATATAAGAATCACTCTCATATCGTATTCATGGCATGTAAAGGACTGTGGTTTAAATACCACAATTGTACCCGTGCTTACAAAGAAAACCGTATTATTTCGAAATTTATTAAGCGTATTTTAAAATATAACTGTTTTGAAAATTTGTTATAACTGTCGAATTATATGGAATTTAATAATCATTTTTATACGGCAAGATGCTTGTAACGACATGAACAACAGTAATAAACAACATTCTATCGCCCCTATATCACTATTTTGAGATATAAAATTTAAAAATTTTTGTTCTGAAAAATTGTTATAACTTGTAAACTACATCGAATTTTGAAATGACTCTGGAACTTGCATCCGTTTCTCAAAAGGAACGATAACAAAAACGAATAAACTAGACTTTATCCTAATTCCAACTAAGTCGTTTTTTCCTCGTGATCACGGTTGTCAAAGTGACTCGAAAACAAACTATGCACCTAAAGTTTTTCAAATCGAACGATAGAATTTCGATCGAACGACTTGTTTTGAAACTAGTCTTATTTTTATTACACCATGAAATAGGTGTTTATAAATCTAATTTTTGTGCGGTATTATTTACTAGACATGAAGTTTAAAAAATTTATTATTTGTGTGCTTATAAGGAAAAATTACTTTTTTTGAAAATTTACTTTAACTAGTGAACTTTGTCGATTTCTGTTCTGAGGATTGGACGCAAACATATGTCTAAGTAAGGACAACAATAATAACGAATAACCCCGATTTTGTGTTAGCTCCACTTAGTAGTTTTTCTCTGGAAAACACAGATACATATGTATGTTAAACATGTTGTCTAACATCGGTTGATTTATAGGGGGGCTTCGTATATTTTCAATTCAGTAGCATCAGGTACTATTACTGAATCTGTTAACGATTAACAATAATTATTATAATAATTATTATAATAATTATTATTATATGGAGGAGGCGGAGATATATTGAGAGCTGATGTCCACCTTTCAATTCAAGTTTGAATACGAACTGTACATTGATTGGCAATTCAAATTAAGTACATTTTTGAAGTACAAGTTGAGTATTTTAACTAATTTAATTTCAAATTATTATAAGTAGGTATAAACGCTGTAAGTTTATACAACATTCTTGGTTTCTTTTCAAAAATTGGATGTGGTTTTAAGCTGGTTTATCATCTACAATTGACCTTCTTTTTAGGTAATCACTTTCTCTTTCAACCATCTTACAAACTAATAAACTATTAAGCTGCTGGCATAAACTATTTATTTACCAAAGCCAAATTATCAAATTTGCCAAAATATTGTTTATCGTCAATTTGTCAGAGAGATTATCTTTGTTTTCATAATACAATATTATGATTACGAAATTACCCAACCCTTTTTTATTTTGCTTAAAAGTAATCATATTGATTCCTTATTTACCTCTTTTCGCCATATTTAACATAAATATTTGCAAAATATTGTTTTTCGTCTACTTTCTTTATTTTCTTTTTAATAAATGGCAGACACGCAATTTATACATGACAATTTTTGTACACATAACATGAAGGCGACGGGTTGGTAATGATACCGAAATAAACTATAGCATTCAATGCAGAGTGATGGGATCAGTATACACAGTATACATATTATATAAATAGTTTATCAGAAAAAGGTCATCAAATTATAGACAAAAGAAAATATCAACTAAATTAACCGGCAAAGTTAGTCTCCCTTAGCAAATGCAAATATAGAAGGGTAGGACGGACGATAAGGTAAATATTTATACTATCTAGTTCTGCTGTTAGGAAAATATTTTATAAATTTTATTGTGTTCATTTTTTGGACGCTTTCCGTTAAGCACCCTGTGACTCAAGTTCAAGTTCGATCAATTAAGCTATGTTGATATGCTGAAGCATGAATCGAGGGGGAATGTACTAGATATGCGAGTGGTTTTTATTATACACGAAGCAAATCTGAAGTTTAATTGATATTGCTTGGTTTTCATGCATATGAATGTGTCTTAGAGTAAAACTAATAGGTGTTAGCAAGAAAGTAATTTTGGGAACTCCTCGAATGTTCAGTTTCGTTTCGGTTTGATATTGTAAATTTATTTGAAGTACTTTAGGAATTTCTGATTCATATTTGGAACAATAACTCACTTCATACATTGAGTCGTGTCTTATGTGAAACGAAATTAGAAACATAAATTGATTCTGTTTCGCTATCGTTTGCACAAAATTGAATTTTTGTTTCAAGTTCTCGAATCGAAATGTGACAGGGAGGTGTACCAATTGTGCAATTGTGTGGAAAATTCAATTTTATTTTATGTAACTGGTTGGTTTTGAAGATGATAGACCGTAAGTGACCTCCATGCTGATTCACGCACATCCAACATCAGATCAGAAAATTATTCACTGCGGGATAGCGTCATTTCAGTGAAATTCCTTGATTTCGATTTGTACATCTCTTGCTTGACATAACCCCATAGTAAAAGTCTGGTGCAGTCAGGTCAGGTAACCTTGGTGGTCGGCAGAAAGTGGTTTCTGGATATTAATTTGTTTGGGAATTTTCGTTACAGCTCCGCCATAAGCGGTCTGGCTATGTGTGCAGTTGCTTCAACTTGCTAGAACCAAATGCTGTTGAAAGGAATAAGTCTTCGGCTCAGTGCAGGGTAAAAAAACTCCTTAAACATCTCTAAATAATGGTCCCCATTGACAGTTGGAAATAGTGCGATTCGTGCGCCACCCTGTATAAGCAATCACTTCTTTTGTGTGTTATTCTTATTATTTTGTTTTTTCAAGATAGTCATTTATTTACATAGTGATGAATATAACTTCAAAATATTAATGTATCTTTTAATTATGCGGTTTTTATGCCCGATTAGTCAAAAGTTCAACTTCTTACAATTTAAAATTCTAAAGGCCTTTCCATATTTTTTGGAATATTGTAGTCAAATTTTTTAGAATTAAATACTTCCTTGCCATCTATCAATAAATAATGGAAAATTTTGAATAGCGTATTTTATTATTCGGTACATCGGTTTCTGTTTACCTTTCTTACACGTCACAAATCGTTTCACATTTCATATAAACAGTGCTGACAATTTTAAAAATCAAAAATCAGTTATTTGTCCAATAGTTAAGATAATCTTCGTAATCCATACGTTTTAATAAATGCTATAACGTTCAACAATCTATTAACGTTTTAAGGCTATTTTCTTTATGAACAAGACCCCATCCTATGTATTTCATTTCAAATAACTTTACTTTCATGAAAATCGAAATTTCTTCAGTTTATCGTTGTTTTGTGGTATTCGTCTTTTATAGGAATATTAGCTAAAAGAAAAGGAATGCTTCTTTGTTTGTTTTTTATGTCTAGAAAACGATTTGTTCAATAAGGAAGGAAGTGTCCTTCGGCACCTTCCAGACTCCGGAGAAGTGATTTTGCAGTTCCATAAAAGGGAAAAAGAACATGACCCCTGCCGAAAATGCATTGTCTTGCAATATCTCAACGCCGTACTGCTTCGACATAATCCACATGAGACCACATGTCCGGGCCTTGGCCTCGTCACTCACGTAATCCACACTCACATAGTCCACATTACGAAGAGTAATACATGAGTTTGCGGCATTACGCCTTTAGACTCTCCGCTCATGTATTCCGGGCATTGGCCTCTTTTCTCACGTAGTTTAAATCTATGATGAGGGACATCTGGGTAACTCAAACCCCCCGGGTTAATAAAACTGTAAGATCATTTGTACGAACATTGCTCTAAACTACACCGTTAGAGCTGCTAACTCAGAAGCTGCCTTAAGCTTTGTATTTCAAACTAATCCCTGCCGATTTTAGAGGACCGTATAAACAAAAAAGCATACAGCTAAAAAAAAAAAAACAAAGCGGGAAAGATACATACTCGTCGACAATTAGATCTAATATTCAACTACTTATTATTAGGCTCACTACGTGAGCGATCCAATAAAACAAATAAAGCAGAAAGAAAGGAAGTGTTCTTCGGATTCCCAAATGAATGCATCAGCAGATCTTGTTATGACTAAACTAATACAACTGCTTTATCAACGATTGTTTGCATTTACTTTGTCTAAAAATTGAATTACTGGCATTGACTTAACGTAAATATGTTAACAGATGTTGGAAAAGTGACACTGCTGTGGTAGACTTTTATAGGCTACACCTTCTAAGCATTCTGTAATTGTTATTGATGGAACACAATTTAGATATACCTTAAACTAAAATACACATTTGGCTCACGTTTACTAAAAATTTCGTTGTTAATGTGGTACAGTAGTGAAATAAAATTCAAAATGGGCTTAAAGAGGGAAAGAGGAAATGTCAACAAAAATATTTATTACAAAAATGTGTTTTAACTGAACAAACAAAACAGCATTTCAACTACGTATTTTTGAAATAGGAAGAATTCTAGTAATAAATGTGTGTATATCACAAAAACAATAGAAATATAAATAATTGTCTGTCGTTTCTCGATGTCATAGTAATAATTATAAGCAAAATAAACAAAACTCACTTACTCATCTTTTTGGTAGGTGGTGAACAATAATAAATTTTGTGACGTGCCGATTTTGGACGATGAATTTAAAATTCACGTTTTTCTTGTTGTTGAATGACACAAATTTCTTAATTCTGACAGTTTTTCTTTTAAAGAGTTAGTATTGCCAAGCGTGGCATGATGACTGACTAGGATAAGGAACTACCGCGCCCCACGTTTTTGGGTTCTAGCACTGACACAATTTTGAGTCTATTTTAAGTGCGGACACATCACCCCTAGCTGCTGCCGATACTTCGAGCAATCGTCGAGTCTAGTAAATGCTTCTTAAACAAATTTTCGGAATCATCATTAAATCGTATAGAAGTTCTTCAAATCCATTCATGGGATTCATTTCATTTATTGAACAGTCTTGTAATTTAAAGCCTTTTGGAAAATATTAAACAAATTACAAAATGCTTAAAATAAATACTACTTGAATTCAAGAATAGTTCGGTTGTTAGGCCAACGATTAGCCAATAATGCAAAAGAATTGTAGGCCAAACCGGAATCGCTGTTATCAGTTTTACGTTGATGAAGAATTTTATTTTGATGGTGTGTAGTAAAATCTATCAAAAAAGCAACTAAAATTGGTCGATAAAACATATAAATTTTTTCATTCCAATTTATTGTATCGCCATCAAAGTTGGCCTCATCCCGCAATAATGCACTTATGCCGACGAATAACATAATCGTCAAAATATTTTTCAAATGTTATTTCGGAAAAAGCGTGACTAGCCGTTGCACGTTAGTTGTTGCACCACCATTGTTGTTCACATGATTACGGGTTCAATCTTCAATACAGCCACCCATATGTCTGACGAACATTACAAGTAGCTAAGAAATCGACAAGTCTGGTAAATGTTTCTCATACTGTGATATTCGGAATCGTCGTTAAACTGTAAATTCCATTGAGTGAGACTAAAAGTAGGATGAGTGTAAGTTCACTGAATTTAAGAAGCTGTTCCAAATCCGTTAGAATTTGTTCAATTTCAAGAATAGACTTCTATGTTTCCTATCGATTGAAAACGGGTGCCTCGAAGCGGTTTTTGAGAGAGAAAAAAAAAATCAGCTCGAGCCGCCATACCAGATGAATATAGCGATTGTTCGGTGAGTTCTTTCTAAAAATTTTGATGTCTTCCACAAATTTGCTCTCTTTCACGCCGTATAATGCCCAGATAATATTCTTTATTTATTGTGTAACCTTCTGACAAGAATTTCGAGTGCCCAGCACAACGATAAGCAAAGAAAACAGTTAACACTAACTTGAATTTTAATTTATTCGTGAGATACGGAAAGTTGAACGGCTAATCTTTGTCAAATTTAAGTGGCGGATTTCAGTCACAATTTCCTTTACTTTATCGATGTTAACTTAAGTTGAAGACGTTAATGGCCGATTACGATGGGTCAAGTTTTCTATCGCATTTCGACCGCTTTTTAATGCACTGTACCACTCATGTGCGCGTTATATTTTTAATAAAGTCAGTTCACCGTAAGCCTATTAAACATTTTCTTGGATTCGGCGCGCTTAATTTCATTTGCAATGCAAAATTTTAAACAAATTTGTTGTTCGATACTGTAAAGCTGAATAGTAGGTCGTACTCAAATCCAGCGCCAGCATAGAGTCATGTCAATGTTAACATTGCTACAAAAATAATTTTGACACCTCCTTTAAGAGAGTTTTTGAAATGATCAATTTCCGGTACCTTTTGAAAGAATGAATGGATGAATTCAAATTGAAAACGTTTTTGTCCAAACAGTAATCAGTTCAGTAAATACCCACAAGGGCGACGAGTTTTGAACTCCAGGACAGGTCCCTATTTAAAGCCTTTGAAGACTAAATCGATGTTATTGGCGCAATGCCAGTTGTGATTACTTACGTATGTGATGTTGAAGGCTTCGTTTAGTATAGCTATAATGGTTCGACTCAGATCAAATATGTTTGGTAACATTTTGAATTTAATTTAATTATGCCTCCTCCATGGAAACTATTCGATTTTCACAAGATTATATTGAGGCAAAAGTTTCAGCAGCAAAATCATTTGTTATGTATAGGAACGGGTTGTACTCACTTGGTCTCTACCAAATCATAAGTGAATCTACCAAATAAGCTGTCGAAGCTTCTCACGAGCGTGGCGTTGTTCTGGTGGATTGTAATGGAACATAATTCCTCTCCTATTGCATAATGCTGACCGCTTGTGGGCGATTGCTTCTTTCAGACGATTCAATTGTTTATCATACAGGTACGAATTAAAAGCTTAACTCTTCGCTAAAAACTTCACACAATCATGTTCACCGGGATTAGACCCACAATCCTTTTTGCTTGACCTTGCCGTAGGTGACCCAATATTCTTCACTAGTCGTACTCCGATTCAGAATGTGTTGATTTTGTTGTGATTCAGCAGCGGTTTGAGGGTGGAAATTTGGTCTATGAGTTTTTTTCTGCGTTAATCCGTGTAGCATTGACACATTGAGTTTATTTTAGTGGTCGAAATGACTCTAAATGATTTTTTTTTTTTTTGTGCAATGTTTAGGTCTTGGGCAATCGAAACAATGCTTGTATTATGATCGGACTGGGGATTTCCATTATTTCATTGATGGTTTCCACAATTGGAACGCGGTTTATATTTGGCTTCCAAATTACACGAATGATATCGATGAAAATAAAATTGCGGAAGATTGACTGTTATAGTAAAGGGGCCATCTATACTATTCATCTACATCATAAGACTTTTGGCTTGCGTTTTCACCTTCTTCAAAGAAAAACTGTAAAATACGATTTCCTTTTCTTTTTGCTGGAGTCCAAACAATACTAACAATACGCTCTCAAACAATGCTGAGTTAGGCAATCAGAGAACTGCATAGTTTTTCTAACGCCATCTATCGTAACGCGATTGCACTTACACAACGCAAGACATAGATTACCGGAACCATCTATAGGAAAGATAATGTATTTTTTAATAAATTTTACACTCATAATAAACAGATTACGCACATATGAAGTGGATATCAATCAAAAATGTCCAACATCTATTAATTGATGTTTGCCATTAAACCAACAATGAACACGGAGGATTTGTTTTGACCGCAAATTCTCATTCTCATTCATTTCGTTGTTATTTGATATAATTTCAAGTCTTTCGAGGTTAATTTAGAGAATTAGTTTAAGGCGAAGGCTAATGCTGATAAAATTCACAACAACAACGTGCTTTCGACAACAACTATATTGGTATTAATGTTGGTAGTGTACAAATTAGTCTCTAAAATGTACTTAACGTGTTTTATCAACATTTTGGCCACAGCCAAAATATACTTGCTCATCGATAAGAATACCTGTAAGTTATCTTTAAATTGTCGTAAGCATTTTATAATTACACATAGTTCAAAAAATTTAAAACTGATTTAATAAAAATCCAAAATACGGCACAACAAGTGCTTCGTTGCTTTTGCGTTCCTCATACTGGACACTTCGGAGGAACGCAGTTTCTGTTTGTTATTTTCCCACATGATAGATATATAGACAGACGCTCCTCCTAACAAGTTCAACGTTTTAATGAATTGAAGAAGAAAGCAAAAAAAAAAAGAAAACTAAATACAAATGGCAACAAATAATGTCTGGCTTTTAGCCAATGTCCAACAACTGAAGCAATAACAAAAAGTTTATACTCATTGACTCAAACAATGTTAAAGCAACAAAGATTACAATCATTCGTAAAGCACCTGATGCAATCACTTGTTTCTTTCGATGTTTCTATTGAACACACCGCGGGATAGGGGCAATGTGGGTTGGGGTGAGAACGGGGTCTTTGCATTTTAAGGCTAAAATATTAATTTATCATAATTTAGTTTTTCCCCCATTTGTTTAAGTCATCGTTTCGTTGTTGTGTTATTTACGCAGAATATCGAAAGCATTTGGCAAATTTGGGAAAGCGAAAAAATCACTTAGTTATGACGCATTATAAAGATATTTGCATGTCTGATAGAACAATGCTCTTCCTGACTCATGGAAGAGCAAAAAATCGTTTACGTTAATCGCATTAGTATCGTATCATAGTAGAGTGGGAGTAGCAATAAGTCGTCTAAGTCGTTTTCGCTTTCGTTTTTTTATGATGAAGCGGAATTGATAGGGAGGGATTTCTTAATAACCGCGTTTTGTTTTCTGTTTGCAATTAATAATTTAATTGTAAAGCCTAGTGGGATAAGAAATGACATCATTATCAATATAACACCTATTGAAAAGGGAAAATGTCAAATTGTTGAAAAATTGAATTATATCTGGAAACTGGGATAGATTGACAATTTTTGCCTAAAGAAGTTATACAATTGAACGTAATTTTACATCTTACGGCAAGTTATTTACTATTATTATAGCTTTCACGAGAAAAGAAAATCGACCAGGCTTTGTTTGCTTATTAAAAAACGATTTTAGAATTTTCTTTTTTTTGCATTAGCTTCCAACACTGAAACCAAAACTTACGTTTCTACGTAATAATATCTTCGAGACAATATTATTGTAAAATATCGTTCTTTTTCTATTCGAATGTACACGCCTGAATCGTATAACTGTTAACTATCAATGTGGCCGTTACTTAAAAAGTAGTAGTTTTTTTTACCTAGGACTGCGCCGAAGACGTATCCATTTCAACAGCATTTGGTTCCAGCAAGATGGAGCGACTACACACATAGCCAGACCGATTAAGGCGGAGCTCCAACGAAGATTCCCAAACAAATTAACATCCAGAAACTCCATTTTCCGTTGGCCCTCAAGACCACCTGGACTTTTTTATGTCTAGCAAGAGGTGTACAAAACCAAATCCAGGAATTTGACGGAATTGAAGCACTCCATTAAAACAATAATTGAGGCGATTCCGCAATGAATAATATTCTGACCAGGTGTCGCATATGTGTGAACGCGCATGGACGTCATTTACGGTCTTTCATCTTAAAAACCAATCAGTTATATAAAATAAAATATAATTTTCTATACAATAAAGAAAATTTTTTAATTCACATCCGGTTGAACAACTAACAATTGAAATTTCGGATAACACAGTTTACTTTGTTATCACTGCACGCTTTAGCCCAGAAAACCGCATAGTTTTTGTCCCCTATCAACCATGGTTTTCCATGAAGTGGCGATTTTCGTTAAATCCGTTTTTGAAATGTGAATTGGCAGCAAGAAAAATAGGCGTTTGTTTTTTCCAAAACTAGCGGACCTAACAAAGAAAACACAAAAAAGTTCTTTTTCGCCAAATGCGGGTTTCTCCCCGCAATTTCATCAACTAAACGCTGCAATAAATTAGCATAATATTCGCCGTTGATGGTTTTTCTTTCTGAAAATATTCAATAAAAATAATCTATCCCATTCCAGGTCACTGCTTTGACTGTTTCTTTGTCTCAAGTGTGAAGTGGTGGACCATTGTCTGGTTCATGGTTATAAATCGACGCAAAAATTCCGCTTTATTGCGATAAAACATCGCCGCGATGCGATGTAACACTCTACTGCTCTATTGAAAGCAAGCGCGGCACCTATCTTGCGCACAGCTTTCTCATCTTCAAATCTTCGGTCAACATACGATGTATAGCATTTTTGAAATGCTAGCTCAGGCACCTTCAGCCGACGATCATCCAATACCATTTTGTGGATTTTCTTAACCGTGTCTGGAGTGGGCACCACAATTTGTGTTTTGTGTTCATCTTGTTCGTTTAAACTCTGCTAGCCGATATTTTACAGTCGTAAACGAAGGAGCAAACTTTCCCAGAGTAGAATCTAGTTCGGTTTTAATATTGACTGGACTGAGACCTTTCAAATGGAAATATGTCGACTATTTTTTTCCATGTTTACAAATTCACTGGGATCGTTTACTTTCGATGACTCAAATAAAAATACTAAACGACGTGGTGCCTTTGAAACTTAAAATATATGTTTCATAAGATTGCTACTTTTTACCATAATAATTTATTTCAAACTAATGCCACCATCCATACGTCAGGTCGGTTAGTTTTGCGACCGCATCTACTCTATGAGGATGCGTATATCCCAATTTTAGCGAATCAAGCTTTAGTTTGGTCAGTATCTCGGTGATTTTATATACAGGAGTGGGCGCTCGAAGCTTACTAAGCTCTTGCTGCCGCAGCAACCAGACGGCTAATGACAGTGCACTCATTTTTTGACAATGATCAGTCTGTTATGTTGTCTACAACTCTGCGATAGCATATCGTTTCACGTCACGGATAAAAGTTATGTTAAAAAATTATGTTAATGGAATTCGAACGCAACAATGTCATTGCTTGTACTTGGCTGGAAAATCTTAATAGCCATTGTTAATGAGTTACGACATTTACGTGTGAATAAAATATTTGTGTATTGGACCACTACACATAACAATGGTACTTGTAGCATCAAGAGACGCCATAATGGTGGATATCCATCATTAGATATCCAAAAACAGCAACATCGTCAGATCAGAAATGGTTCAAAAAGTGAATGCCAAAATTTGACATAATCCCCACAACAAAGCGCAGCTCTGAACCGGCGAAAAAGTTTAATGTCTGTTCGTGTCATGGCGCAAAAAGTGCAAGATTTAACACCTGCACGGAAGGCAGTTGTCCTAGCAAGAGCAAAGCTGGTTAAAACACTTGCCCGTTGGTAGCGAATTTGAATACTTAATCTTTTCTGATGAAAAATTTGTAGGTTTCAAGAAATATGTAAACAAATAAAATAATGGTGGTTAAAGTGCAAATCAAAGGATAATTTAGATCAGCAAACGCCTGCATCAGTGATGGTTTGGCGATAACTGCCACATGACGCTTTCCACTCGTTTTTATTGAATAGGGTGTAAAGGTTGATCAGCAAATTTAAACGATGCTTTGTTGCCTTGAGTACGTAAAAAAATCGATAGATTTCATTGCAGCTTTCAAGAAGAGTTGAGAAGTACAACGCCTTAAAGATTACAAAATACTAGTCAAGCTAAATTTGTGCAGCGTATAAAGTCTTGCTGGGCAGACTAAATGCAGCGCTAAAGATGTCTACATTGAACAACACATTTTTCTTAAATTTTGAAATGTTTTTACGATATAATGAAAGTTTATAGATAAAAAAAATCAAAGTTGACAAAGCCACATTATTTTGGATTGATATATCCAAAACCGTATTATTATTTTATACAATAGAGGCCGAACAAATGCTGAACTGTTTCTACACTCAAATACTTCCGTGTTGGAATGCATTTTTACATGACAAATTACTTCTTCCATATATTTGCATTATTCGCTAATGCCTTGAATGCTCAACTGTGTAAATATAATATAATGTAAATAATAATATAATACAATGTAATAAAACAATATAAATATAAATAATAAAAACATAATATTATTATATTATATAATATTACATAATATAACATATATACTCGTATATTCGTTCTCAATTGTGTAATTTTATTTTATTTTTTTTAGACTTCAAGAAGATCCACCAACCGGTGTTTCTGGAGCGCCAACAGATAACAATATTATGATATGGAATGCTGTGATTTTCGGTCCACACGATACACCATTCGAGGATGGCACGTTCAAATTAACAATAGAATTTACGGAAGAATATCCCAATAAACCGCCTACGGTGAGATTTGTATCAAAAGTATTTCATCCCAATGTTTATGCAGATGGTGGCATCTGTTTGGATATTTTACAAAATAGATGGAGTCCCACATACGATGTATCAGCTATTTTAACTTCTATACAGGTAAGTACAGGATAATGCTTACATCTTTTTTTGACCTTAACTAAATGCACCAGTGTCTTTTACTTTCTTTACAGTCTTTATTGAGTGATCCAAATCCTAATTCTCCAGCTAATTCTACAGCTGCCCAACTTTATAAGGAAAACCGTCGTGAATATGAGAAACGAGTGAAAGCTTGTGTAGAGCAGAGTTTCATCGACTAGCCATCCGCCGCCGTTAAAGCCTTTAATTTAATAAAAATTAATCTTAAAGAACAACAACAACAACCACATTTTCAACTGAAGTTCGTCGGACTCACAATCATTTCCGTTTTATAAAAAATGCTCCTCGCTCCTCCCTTATCCTCAGTGGACAAATGAAAGAGGAAAGACGAAAAATTGTCAAAATAGTAGCCGCAATGTATTGAGAAACGAAAATATTTGACAACACTCACCTGAACAGGAAATGGTTAAAATTTTAAACTGCTTTTACCACAACACTACTATTCTCAATGACTCCTCTTCCTTCGACCCGCCCGTCGTATTTCTTGGCAATATTGTGTGCGTGTGGTCAGAGTAGGGTACCCTTTGGAATGGGATATGAATGAAAGTCGTATTGTTTTAACTGAAATATAAATTATAATTACAAAAAAGAATATAACTTAGCAAGCATCAACAACAACAACAAAAAAGGAAATCATATTTACCTTTTTTCTCCCCCTCCAAGAAAGAAATCAATATACAAAACAAAAAAACAATCTTACAACAACAAAAAACCAACCACACTTATAAAATTACATTAAAACAACAACAACAAAAACATAAACATAAAATATTAATGTTTAAATATATTGAAAACAGAAAAAAATTCAAAATATATATTTAAAAAAAAAATTACTTACTCTGTTCATTTTTTTCTCCTAGATACTTTAGTTGTAAAAGTTCTTTTATTTTTAAATTCAGTAATTCTTAAAAAAGTTTCTCAAGTTAATAATAATTAGTGATTTTGTGTTTTTTTTTACCTTTTCCTATTGTTTGTATTATGATTTAATCGCCATCCCTCCCCCTTTTTCACCGCCCCCATAGCAATGAAATACTTTCCTAATTTCTTCTGCTCTTTTTAAATTATTCAGAATCTTAATATTAGAGTTATGTTTAAATAAATTTATAATTACTGCTATTATAAATGTAATTTAAAAGAAAAAGTAATAATAAAATACAAATCTGAAGCAAAGCATTATCAAGTTATGTATGGCGTCAAAAAGAAAACGATATGATGATGGAAAGAAAATCTCAATAAACTTTAAAACTGAAAAAATCTAGTATAAAGTTTAAATTGGAACTAGAACGGGTGGGGTGTATAGGGTAATTGAGAAATACTCAGCGCGCGTTGTACGTTATGTAAAGTGTTGTAAAAAGAAATCCATTATTTCTACATGACATTGAAAGCTTTATTTAGCATGTTTTTATGTCAAATATGCACCGTTTTGCTCGATAACCTGCTGACATTTTGAAGGTAATTTCATTATGCCTTTCTCATAGAAACCCTCGTCCTTGTTGGTAAAAAAAAAAACTGGGCGAGACGAGTGAGATGATTTGTTATTATCAGCAAAATCATCCATTTGGGCGGTAATCGCCTGGTGGCAGATCCTGACAACAAGGTGGATGCGCAAGAACCAAGGTCCTGGAGTTTCAGGCTAGTCACTAACGATGTGTTCGTTGTTCCAAAGGAACGCAATTCTCCTATTGGTCGAAGCTGGTCACCTTGAAACGAAATTAAATTTGTTTCTGGAATCTGTATCAAAGTGTTTATTCAGATTTCGACAACCGAATCAACATTGTGTTGAATATTATTTCTGTTTCATACATTCAAAAAGAATAGTTTTGATTTTGATTCTTGCGCCTGAAACAGAATTAGAAACTATTTTGATTCTGATTCAGTTTATGACACGTTTCGTTTGTATTTCATTTAAAATTTTTCAATTCTTAAAAACAGAAAATTTTTCAGTAGCTTTGAAAGTTTCTGAAAACATGATATCGTAAATTCAGGAAATAATTTATTGCAACCATTTTTACTTTTCGCAGTTAGGCGTTGGTCCTTTTTCTCTGTTAAGAAACGGAAATACATTTGGTTTCAATTCTGATTCAGACTAAGAAACGAAACTGCATGAAACTATACTTTCGTTTCAAGTTCTCGAATTAAAATACCTTTTCCATTATGATTCGATAGAGGATAGAGAATTTTAGAGAATTTTGTTTCAAGTAAAAAACGAGTCAATGTATGAAGTGAGTTGCTGTTTCTAGTATGAATCATATATAAATAAAAAAACAAAATTCTAATTTATTTAATTACTAATTTTGCTAACTATAATTTACATCTTTGACAACAAACATTACCGGAACGGAAGCCAGAATTGCGCATGATAGGCCGTCATAGTATATGAACCGTAGATCCATTCACATTTTATGCCATCTGGCTTGCATTTTTGCCCTTATCGAGAAACAACGGTAAAATACAGCGTTATCCTTTTTTCGATTTCAAATAAATAATACTTATAAAGCTTGGTTGCAGCAGTGGATGATTTTTCGCATATTGTGGGCTGTACGTTTGGCGATTATCAGCGTAAATACGGTCTATGACGCGGGCCCACAAAAAAACAGTATAACGGCGCCAAATCGCATGATCTTGGCCGATAATTGACTTAGCCATAACGTGAAATTACGCTTTGTGGAAACTTCTCATGCAATAAAGCCGCAAATGATCGTGTTGAATAACATTTGAATCACCACTTTTGTGGTGATTGTTAAACGATCCATATTCGTAAATGACAAATCTTACACTAAACAAATAACAGTTCAGATGACAGGTATTTAACATTTGGCAGCGTTGCCAAACCGACGGTTTTGAAACCACTAAATAGTTAATGTACAATGTATCTTATATTTGGCAGTTTACATTTTTGACCCGCATTCAAACAATTCTACTGAGTCAAGTAATCACAAAACTGACTGAGTAGTTTTTGGGGTAAAATTTTATCTTTCTAACGCCATCTAGCTTAACCCGATCGCATTAATACGACGCGAGACACAGATTATTAAATTTCATCTATTGTAAAAACTAATTGAAGTCCTTACTATGCATTATACAATAAATATTACCAGAATTAACAAGTAATAGGTAACAGATTATCAAAATCCCAATTGTCGTCGATGTCGTCAGAATCATTTGGAATAAAGTCTGCGTTTTCCTAGATTCTGCGTAAAAAATTTAAAAAAAAAAATTTTTTTGAATTTTTGTTTTTGGGGTTATCATATTCTGAATTAAATTGGAACTAGAGCTTGAATTTTGGTTTTTAAATATTGATTGATTGTCGAATAATTCCTGAGAAATTCAGATAAATCTTGTACATTATTTTCTTATTTGAGGCGATTAATAAATATCAGGATTAACAAATTGGATTAACAAAATATCAAAATTAACAAATTGTTATCGTGAACTATCGATCGAAGCCCGAACCATCGGAGTAGTTTCGCTCATTTTGTGAGATTTTTCAATGCCAAGTTTTATCATTTTCTATTTAAAAATCACTTTAAGTATGATGCTCATAAAACAGTCGTCCAAAATTTGTACTTTTTGTGGTATTTTCAAAGTTCTGTAGCGGATTCGAAATGATTCCACCAATTTCCTCCCTAGTGCCGATTCACTGGATTCATTTCGTGTAAAGTCTGTTTTATGAGAGATTTTTCAATGCAATGTTTCATTGTTTTCTACTTGAAGTGATTTCTATGACGTCCATCAGACAGTCTTCAAAAATATGTATTTTCGAAGTTCAGACGTCGTGGATGCTAAATGGTTCCAACAATCAGTATTATTCCGTGTATTAAAAAAATGCAGCTGTTTCTGCTTTCAAGTTCTCATATATCTGGAGCCGCAATTTTCTCATGTAAGTATAAATCTCTAGTCATACTATAAGAGGTAAATTGACGTTTGTGGTTTAAACAGTTTCAGAATTGAATACTGATTCAGTATTCCCAGCCGGAAGCTGCGAAAAGTTACAAAAATCAATTTTTTTTGCTGAAAAATCACATTTGCTTCACCGAAAAACTTACGTAGTTGATATAAACTAAACTTTCGGCTATGTCATAGGTGGTTGATTCGAATTAGTTAATATTTACTAATATACCCTTAATATCAATTTAACTACGAGCGCAGTTGAAATTGACGATCCATTGACAATTGATGTAAAAGAAGTATTTAGTAGTAGCTTCTAGTTTTGAATATACACTAACGTTGAATATCAAAACAGTTGAAGAAAATACCAAATAATTGTTTAAAACTTATATTTATTAAAATAAGCACAATATTATTTTCGTCTTCAGGAACGTTAGGACATCATTCAAAGTCAGCAATTGTGCATATTTTGCATAACAGAGATTTTGTACAACTGGAAATAAAATAACCAATCATACAATCATATTCTGTCCTAGACGGAATATTTTTTATAGGAATATACCTCGGAGGAAACAGTTCACATACACTATTACATTGGCAAGCAATTTCCATAAGGGAAATTAAAAAAATAACAAAATAAACAAAAAAAGTGATTTCAAAGAGACGTTTTATGAAATATCTCTTTAAAAATTTTCAACAGAAAATTGTCATGGAAAGCACTTTTCGTGCAGAAAATTATCATGTGAGACATTTTTCATACAGAAAATCACGAAAGATATGTTTCATACAGTGTCATATACGGCGCTTATCATATAGAAAGAAGACAAATGTCTTAGGAAAGGCACTTTTTCTATAGAAAATTATCATTGAAGACACTTTTCTTACAGAAAAGTATCATTGAACACATGTTTCCTATAGAAAAGTGTCATTCAACACACTTTTTCTACAAAAAAGTATCATGGAAGACATTTTTTCCACAGAAAAGTATCGTGGAAGACACTTTTTCTACAGAACAGTATCATGGAAGAAGACATTTTTTCTACAGCAACGTATCATGGAAGATACTTTTCCTCTTTATATAGAAAATCACGAAAGATATTTTTCATATAGTGTTCTATATGGCACTTATCATATAGAAATATGTTAGAGAATAATGCGGACAGATGTTTTAGAATAGTGAAAAGGCACTTTTTCTATAGAAAATTGTCATCGAAGACACTGTTCCTACAGAGAAGTACCATTGAAGAAATTTTTCCTACAGAAAAGTATCATTGAAGACACTTTTCATACAAAAAGGTATGATGGAAAACAGATTTCCTACAGAAAAGTATAATGGAAAATACTTTTCATACAGAAAATTATCCTAGAAGACACTTTTCATACCGAAAAGTATCCTGGAAGACACTTTTCATACCGAAAAGTACCCTGGAAGACACTTTTCATCCAGAAAAGTATCATGGAAGACACTTTTCATACAGAAAAGTATCACGGAAGATACTTTTCATACCGAAAAGTACAGGTAAGTGTCATTGAAGACACTTTGTCCTTAGAAAAGCGTCATTGAAGACACTTCTTCTATAGAAAGCTATCATTAAAAATACTTCTACAGAAAAGCATCATTGAATACTCTTCTTCTATATATAAAAGCATCATCGACGATACTTTTCTTCTCGAAAAATGTAATGTAAACAATTTTTCTTATAGTAAAAGTACTATGAAAGACACTCTTCTTATAGAAAAGTGTCATGAAAAACACTTTTCGTATAGAAAGTTGTTATTTTCTGTATAGGAAAATGTCATGAAAGACATTTTTCGAATAGAAGGCTATCAAGAAATGCATGTTTTTACTTAGAAAAGTTTCATGAAAAGTCGCTTTTTATGATTGCCGATGAGATATTTATTACAGAAAAGATATTGAATGTCGGGAAATCGGGGGTACCAAAAACTCAGATTATTGCGGTGTGCGAAAGAGGAGAAGCCCGTATAGCTCGCGCCTTTATGAAAATAATCCAGCGGATATGACCTCAGAGGTGATACGCGTCAACTCACATAGGTATAACACAACACTACACGAACGGACATCGTAGAGTCCTGCTGTAGTCACACCACACCGTGACACAGTAGAACCCTACGAAAATACTCAACATTTTTGGCACAGCCTACCTACCGGTTTGTGATTTGTGTATAAAAAGTACACAACAATTTGGCGCAGTCGGTAGGATCCGAACCTACCGGTTTGTGATTTGTGTTTAAAAAAGTACACAACAACACTGATTAGTCCGAAATTCGTATCGTTAGGGGTTTAACTGGGCGAATGTCAATCAAGTCATTCCCCTATGATTAAACGTTTGAGGTGGGAATCGTTAAAACTGGCAAGAAGACTGTCACTATCAAAAAGAATAAAATTACATCTACGCAATGACGTATTTAAAAATATATTCAAACATTAACTTGTTACTTTTATTACATGGAACTTTTTCGGAGGAATAATGTCAAAACTCAAATATTCGAATATAAAATTGGTTATATACTAGTACAGAACTATACCTAGCACCTGATATTAAACTAATTTAAATAACTCAATTCTAAATATAATAAATATTTTGCAATTGTCCAAAATTGCCCTCTTGAAAAATTGTCAATTTGGTTTGCAACCGTTTTGCACGAAAATTTGCACGTTTGCGCGATACGGCAAAATGCTAAACACTTCTTTGGCCCGGAAAGCTTTTTGTAAATGTGGGGATCCAGGGAATTTTGGGTTGCCTGGAGCGAAAGGTGGCTTTTGGTTTACAATTGTGTGAGCCGGAAATATTCCAAGGAAGCTTGTCATATTTCTCACAAATTGTTCACCGAGAAAGGAAAAAATAAAGAATAAAAACACAAGGAATTAGAATTTGGAATGGACAATTTCGGAAGCTTACCAATGTGAACTGGGTAGTTTAAACTCACAGTAACAAATATGTTTTAGCTTGCAATTTTGGGAATAACAAAGCGACTAAGAGAGTATATAAGACAGATTGTAGCCATCTTTCGAACATTCTGGAACACACACCAATCAAACTACAGTAGAACTCCAATTATCCGAATCAATTGGGACCTGACCATATTCGGATAATCAAAAATTCGGATAATTGGATTTTTTCTGAAAAAAGGGGATTTTAAAGTAAAAGAGCTTATTTTTGGCATTGTATGCATTTAGGTACAACATTTAGGTACAAATATGTACATACATAAAAAAAAATTCAGTGTTTTCTATACATCTCGGTCAAAGTAAGCTGTTTTACACAAGACAAAAGCGATTCGGATAATCAGCGATTCGGTTGATCGGAGTTCGGATAATTGGAGTTCTACTGTATTAAAGCTTGAGTTGATGGATGTGGATGTTCGGCGAATTAACATTAGGGTGACCAGGCGGATGCCTAACTAATATGAATATGAAAGTTATCGGAAATATACATATTTTGGCATCAACACTCTTCTTTGCCATATCCATGTGGTCTGATGGGAATTTAAATTTATTCAATTAATTAGAACCATTTAATTTACCATTAAAAATACAAAAGTTTATTTCCAGTTTAAAAAAAATGCTTTATTTGTAATCATAATTAGATGGTATTGTAAATTTGTTTTCATTCTCAAGATTTTCAATAAAATAGTTAAACTAACTACACACTCAGAACGTTGCATACATACATAAACAAAATAATACTTAACTTTTCTATAACAAGAATGAATTTTTTTTTTATTTAAAAAGACGATATCTCATATACGGATGGACATTCGTTTACTAATAGAATTAGAATTAAACTTTTAAAGTTTTTTTTTTCTTGTTTAAGGCAACGTTTTCATAGTAAATTTAAGTTTATTCGTATAACACTGAATGGATTTCGGTTCTAATCATTTGTTGTAAAATGGACAAAAATATATATATTTATAGATACATATATGTATGTATAGTAATTGGATATATGACAAGTTTAACTTAGTTTAGAAGACACATTCAAAAATATGTATATGGAAAATTTATGTATTTTATATATATATATATATATATATATATATATATTGTTAATATAAAGTTTCTTTTTAATTAAAATCTAAAATATATTTTCGTCTCGATATGTCTAAGATAATGTTAAACACAAGTATTTGGAAATATATCTACACATAAAGGAAATGCACAATATTTAGACAGCAAAAGTTATTATTTAGATTTCCAGTTTGAAATTTAGAATGTACCCGGTGGTTTTTAGGGGTTCCAAATCAGAGAACAAACTAATAAAGAAACAAAATTCGGTTTCGATATTTGGATCATCAATTAAACCTAACCATCAGTTCGGGATAGAAAATAGTTTTGTTTACACACAAATATCAAAAATCCGAAATAAGATAATAAATTCTTGTAGTTAGATTACATATAAATGAAAAATGAGTTACCATCCACTTCTTGTCGATAGAGGATTAGAGTTTTTGACTTTCTGACTTCAATTTTGTAAGCAATAAAAATTTTAGACTCGCGGTCAGATATTTACTCCAGCTCTGTATGAAAATATTTGGATTAGAATACTTTCTAATAAGCTCTATTACAAACACAAAAGTTGAAAGAAACTGAATACTTCATCACCATCGCTTCTATTTTACCGAATACTGCAGCATAGGCAAGCTAACGAACAACTATTCGACACTGAAAATTACTATTGAATATCTAGTGAATGAGAATTGAAGTAAATGAATAAAATAATAGAATTGCAAATCTATAACAACCGCTTATAAAATTATGAAAATATGGAAAATTTTGAACAATCGTCGCATCTCGGAAACGAAGTGATCAAACTTGAAAAAATCTTAATTTTTCAGAGTTTCTAATGACATGTGGCAAAGTGGCATCTTTCATCAAAATAGAAAAATCGCTAAAATGAAAATACCAAAATTTAAAAACAGAGCGTCTAATTCCCAAAATAGCATAACTTTAGATCTATGATGCAGCCATATGTCCAATAGGGACATCAATTTGGCATCGAAAATTTTAAAGGAATTGCTTAAACAATAAAATGCTAACATCAAAAGGCGTTCAAATCTCGGAAACAAAGTATTAAGACATGAGAATGTCTTAAAATTCAAAAGTTAAAAATAAAAATTTAGTGGGCTTGTAAAAAATCGCTATTATGAGAATTTGTTACAACATTTGAAATTACAATACGGAATTTTGAAAACGCGCCTAGACGTCAATATGTTTCTTGAGGATATCAACAATAATATCAACAAAATCGTATTCTTATATCAAGATACTATGTAAATTATCAAAAATCGCTGTTTTGGAAAATTGCAATAATTTATGGATTACTTTGAATTTTGAAATGGAAATTGGAACTTGAAGCGTACCAAAATATGTACAATAATAATAACGATTAAATTCGATTTTGTCTTAACTCAACAACAGATGTGGCACTTTACAATATTTAGGGTTGCCAAGGTTCGCTATATACATAAATAGCATCCCTCGTATTTATTAATTATTATATTAATTATGTATTTGTTAATACGTCAAATGTAGTGATTTTCGAAGTGAACGTGGTCTTTTCAGAGCTAGTAAAAAATTGTGCTCTTGTTGAATACATAATTTTTCGAAATCAATAATTGATCTGAATAATCGAATTGGATATTTGAAGCCACAATATGTATATATAAGTTATATGCCATGTATTAAGATTGGGAACAACAATTTTTCATAATAAATCACCGAAACGAAATTAAATTCGAAAATAATTTCAATTTGTTTCAGATTTTGAAATCTAAATCTATATTATGTAAAATTTATATTCTGATTTGAACATCCGAATCAAAATTGTATTGAATTTTTTTGCTATTTCATATATTCAAAAGTAAATTACAAGCAATTTGGTTTTGTTTAGAGTTTTGATTCTGATTTAGTTTGTGAAAAGTTTTGTTTGTATTTCATTGCAAAATTTTGCAATTCAAAAAAGCAGACACAATTTTTGAATAGTTGTGACGATTTCTGAGAGCCTGGTATTCCAAATTCAGAAAATACATTATTTGGAACATTTTTTAACTTTCGCAAGTTTTTTCTCTCTACCAGGAAAAGAAACTACATTTGATTATAATTCTGATTCAAATTAAGAAACGAAACTGTATTTCCGTTTTAGGTTTTAGTATCAAAATATCTGTTTCATTATGTCTCGATAGAGAAACAGAATCAATGTATAGGTAGGTTTCTAATCTCGTTGCTGGTACAAAATGAATCAATGTACGAACATGAATCAAAAACAAATTTCTAATTAAAAAAGTTTACAATATGAAATCCGAAACGAAAGTAAAGATTCGTGAAAGTCTCTGCAACAAATAAATATGAACGAAATTAATTTATAAAAAATGCCAAAATGAAAGAAAACCTTTTTGGATTTTCTATCTGTATTATCTCGGAAACTACAGCTTACACAGGAAAACCGAAAACATATTAGGAGCCTCCATGTCCGAATTAACAAAACAGCTGTTGACAATTCTAATATAAAGGGCGTCCCAACAAGAACGCAAGATTTAAATGACTGATGCAGCAATTGAATTGTTTCTCTGGCTGTATGACATGTGGCGCCGTCTTGTTGAAACCTTTCTTCAATTCTAGGCACAAAAAAACTGGTTATCATTTCACGATACCGAACACCATTGACTGCTTGCGCTTGACATGCCTCATTTTCATAAAAAAAATGCCCAATGATTCCTCCAGCCCAAAATCCACACCACACAGTGACACGTTGAGGATGCATTTGCTTCTCGTGAATCACTCGAGGAGTTTCCTCACCCCAAATGCGACAATTCTGCCTATTGACGAAGCCATCAAGATGGAAATGAGCCTCGCCACTGAAGATCATTTTATCGGCAAAATCAGCATTTTCATTTATCTCTCCAATACGCAATTAACGAACTCCCTTCGCTGTCCATGGTCAACTGGCTTCAGTTCCTGAGTCAATTGAACTTTGTATGCATGAAGATGGAAATCTTTCGTCAAAATTCGCTGCATAGTGGATTTGAAGACACCAAATTGCTGAGCTCGGTGTCGAATTGAGGTGGATGGAGTTTGGGCGACATCATTACGTACAGCTGCAACGTTTTCGGTCGATCGACCTGGTCGAAGGCGCGTTGCTGTCTTTACATCACTAACAGACCCAGTTTTGGCAAATTTATCCATTAATCTCTTTACAGTTGACTCTTTGGAGCATTATTGTGACCCCAAATTGTTCGCAATTTGCGAACTGTAGCCGCGAAACTTTCACCATTTTGGTAAAACAATTTCACAATGAGAATGCGTTGTTCATTCGTGTAGCGCTCCATTTTTACTAACCTCGTACCTTCTACTAGCAAACAATAACAATTGTTCAAATGTCAAACAATGACACTTCGAATGGCGCCAAATTTAAATCTTGCGTTCTTGTTGGGACACCCTTTATTTTGTTCCCCGATATGATTACATCCAGCAAATGCCTAAATTGGGATTTAGGACTTTATGTACGATATAAGCTTGCACTGATTACAATCTATTTTACTACTGTATTCGGTTTAAGATTGAAGGGAAATATACTAATTTCAAGTTTTGAAAATTACTACATTTAATTTATAGAAATCCATTTCTTTTTCTGAAAATCTCAACTGATGGTTAATAATTTGATTTTTAATTTAGATTGATATTCTTCAATTATACTTATAATGATGGTTTAGCAACTCTCATTCTAGGTACTTTCTTAAATTTACCTTTTAAATTTAAATTTAGTTTATAACATATAGCATTTTAAAAATATTGTGTTACAGTTAGGCTTGTGTTAGAATAAAAAAAAATATATTTTCCAAAAATACTTCAAGGCACTTTTTTCTCTTACAGTACAAAAGTAGATAAGATACAAAAATATTCTATTTATATTTGTATACGTAATTGCACAAAAGTGTTTCAAAAACACACGTGACTTTATTTTTTTTTTTTGCTCCATCTTCCAAATTGTTAACACCCAGAAGATAAATGTTCTATGGCCGGCCGGATTGTTAATCAGTTATGAGCGGTGGCATGGATATTTTTGAAATCTTGGGTTTGTGTGGTGCTACGCAAAACTTCTAACCATCTGAAACAGAGAGAGAGAGAGAAGAAATAAAATATATTTAAAATAATTGTTGACTTATATTTTGTTTTTAAAATAATATTATTAAAAATATTAGTCACCAACATCGTTGGCGAGGAAGTACGGACTAATAATTATCACCCAATGAAGTCTGTTTTGGTTGGCTTCATTCCATTTACGGCTATTTTGTAGATAATTTTTCGGCCAAAAAACGGAGTGTTCCTCCGGTGTTGCCTATGGTCATTATGCTTGAACTGCTGGGTGGAACATTTTGTTCTTGCCTGGTCGTGGTGTAGGACCCCTTGTGGGAGCATCGTGCTGGCTGTGGTTGTCTGAACATGCGTTTCTACGGATCTTGCATTATTTCAGGATCTCCTGAAGGTAATGCGAGAACTTGGGAAACACTGTTCTTCGTCTATCCGAGGTGTCTAGATAGGCCTCACTCCTACCCGGGAGGAAGTTCACTTCATACCAGTGACTTCAAAGGTACTTTGGCAGAGAGAGGAAATATGCCCCGAGGAAATTTTTCTAAGGGGACTGTTTCCTATTTCTAAGGTGCTTCGACTAATCCTTCCGGGATTAGTTTGAGTTCCCCAAAGGGGCGCTGGCTGTCGCAAACACGTTCAAGAACAGTCCCATGTGTGGTGGCACACCGTGAGTAAGGCTATCAAAGCGAGACCCACGTTAAACCCGACAATTGTTGTTGTTGAACTGCTGGGTCAATTGGATCTAATACGAGTGTAGATCCAAGTCCCGACACAAAATCAGCCAAATTGAAGTCAGCGAAAATCCAAGTCTGAGTATTTACTGGACAGGTCGTCTCGACTTTGGCCACCAAACAGAATGGAGAGTAGACATTAAAAGGCCACTGGATCTGCCCTAAAATGTGGGCAACGCGCGCAAAGTTTGAAATAATAAACACCAATTGTTTAACTTGACGTGATGATTTGTCATCAGCGACTGCATGATATAGAACAGATTTAACAGACCAAAACAACATGGGCGTAACAGACTGTCAAAATCAACCCGCCCTATTTAAAATATTCTTTATTATACAGGGTGGCGCAATAGAACGTGCATATTTAAAAAATAGATTGAAAAATAAATACAAAAGGTATGGTTAAAATAAATCTAAGGCATTGTAGAGTAATAAATGGAGTTTATTTTTTAAAAATAACATCATCTAAATGGTGACCCTCTCTACGACGGCACTCCTCCAACCGCAAACGAAAATTATTGAAAACTTTCTTCAGTAATACTGGTGTAATGGCTGCCATTTCACCACGGAAATTCTCCTTGAGCTGAACGATGTTTCTTGGATTATTACTGCAGACTTTGTGTTTGAGGTATCCCCACAAAAAAAAGTCAAGAGGCGTCAAGTCTGGACTACGTGGGGGCCATGGGATATCACCTCTTTTCGAAATCAGTCTGCCAGGGAACATCTGCTTCACCACCGCCATAGAGTCATTTGATGTGTGACAGGTAGCTCCATCTTGTTGGAACCAAGTTCTAGAATTCACTATTCTTGAACTTTCAATTTCTGGAGCCAAGAATCCGTCCAACATCTCAACATAGCGTTCCGTATTAACTGTGACGTTTTGGCCCCGCGCATTTTCGACGAAAAAAGCATCAATTATTTCTCTGCCAGCGATTGTTGCCCATACTGTCACTTTATTACTATGTAATGGTTTCTGGTGTTTGATTTTGGGATTTTCACTGTTCCAGTAACGACAATTTTGACGGTTTACGAACCCATTCATAAGGAAATGAGCCTCGTCAGAGAAAAGGATATTGTCAAAAATGGAAAATCGATTAAGCATTTCATTAGCAAATGCGAGCCTTGCTATGAAGTCAGACTCTTTCAATTCTTGTGTTAATTGCAGCTTATATGGATGCAGTTTAAGATCCAATGTTAAAATTCGTTGCAAACTTCGTCGCGATAATTGTAAGACAGACGATCTCTTGCGAGTCGACATTTGTGGATTTCCTCGTACTGACTCCATAACTCTCTCAACATTGTCTTCGGTCCTAGATGTTCTTGGGCGACCATTTGCTTGTGGTTTAAATGTTGAACCGGTCTCTTCAAAACGCTTTACCCATATTTTAATTAAATTAGCACTCGGAGCTTTACTAATTCGCCGTAGTCCATATTCAGCACAATATAGTCGCCTAGTAGCAATATATGAACGAGAGTTCTCGTAAAATGCGCGCACGCAAAATGCGCGACGCTTCCCGTCGAAGTGATTCATAGCGACTAAAACTCCATGAGCCCGCCAACCCAACGATGTAGGCGCCCCCCGCCCGCGTCTTTTCTACCCCGCAAAAAAAGATGATGCAATATGCACGTTCTATTGCGCCACCCTGTATATTATATCTTTATTTGAAACTTTGAGATTTGCGATTTCACAAACCGTATTAAATTTTATAGTAGGTCATGCACGCGATTTGTTAGTCTTTAAATTTTCAAAAACGCCCAAAACCCGTTCTTGGAACTATCATTACTTGCTTGTGAACTACTTTTCGCATTTAATTTCAAAATCTTCTCTAATTTGTCAAGCTTACCTATGATATGTATGAATACTCTCGGCCCTAAAGAAATACACATGATTCTTAAAGGATAACTTGAAGACAAATTCCTTTTGTACAGCATCCTGGACACCCGGTGGACCAACAGTGTAACCCAAAAGTGGCAGACTGGCCAAGGCGAATTCATCTTGATACGACTTATAGAAGTACAGACAGAATGAGGTGAAGACTACCCATAGCTTTTGCCAGCCACTGCTATTTTTGAATTTACGCAACAAATATCCGGAAAGTTGGTTTTCTGCTGAGATGAGATGATCGCCCAAACCGACGGTGGCGCCACGATGCCAACAAACGTGTAGAGCAGTGTTGCTGCGCGAGGGTGGTGTTTTGTTTTGTGTATTCTGTTGCTGTTGTTGTTGTTGTTGCTGAAGTAATTGCTGAGCAGTTGTCGCATTGCTGCCATTGGTTAAACCGAGCAGATCTAGTCCTTCTTCGGAGGACGCTGTAAGAGAGATTGAAAGGAATTTTATAAAATATTGGGGAAAAATTTGCGCCGGATTTTAATTTAAACTATCAAGAATATTTAATTTTTTTTTACTTTAAAATTATAAAATTTTAGATTCGTTTTATTAAAAATTATAACCTGGGAAAAAATATTCAGTTGTAATAATTCTCTTGCACAATTTTTTAAAACTCTTATTGACTGGTCTAAAGAAGTTTACAAAGCATTTCTTACTTGGCACTATAACTTCCTTTTCTTGGCAGCCAAATGGGGAGAAAGTTCAGGAATACAATTTCAAAATTAAATAAATTCTATATAGTTGAAGCAAAAATTTTCGACTTGACATGAAAATGAAACGGAAATGGGAACAACTGATGTCTTTATATCTAAGAAAGCTATAGTTTTCTATGAAAAAGAGCTTGCATTTAAGGCGAAGCAGAAATATGAAAAATTGAACGATTTTAGAGTAAGAAAAAAGAAACAGCTCTATAGGAAGTAGTATTTTATAACACAAAAAGTTTATGGTATTCTAAAATTAAATGGGATATTTTTCGACGAGTTTTATTTTTTCTATACTAAGAGGCATTTTCGCTAAAAAAACTGATATTTTTAAATTACGAAGAGGAGGTTCTAATTCAATTGTAAAATAGTTGAATTCCATAAGGAAAAGTTTATCCGGTTGGATAGATATTTGTGTACGATATCGATATTGACGAAATTTGTAAAACATATTATGCTAACAAGGAAAAAGAAACTTAAGTGCACTTAAGTCAAAGTAGAGTTTATTCATTAATGTTACGGTACTTATTCTGATGCATATTTACGTCCAATTCCTATTCCAAAGCTCGACGTAGTTCTCAAGTTATAACAATTTTTCAAAAATTGTGGGTAGTTTAAAAATGTTAAGCGTTCATCTCAAAAATATTTATTAATTATTAAAGTACACACATTGGGAATTTATATATATAGTTATAACAATTTTTCAAAACAGCGATTTCTGATAAATTACGTAATATCTTTAAGTTTTGATATTAGTGAGAACACATTTTTTGTTATTATTATTTATGTCGTTAAGGCACATATTATCGCCCAAGCCCGATTACAAAATTCCATATATTTTGAAAGCTCCAACAAATTTCTATAAAAGCGATTTTTTTTAAAACGCTTAATATTTGAAACGAAAAATTTGTGGGTGGTTTAAAAAAGTTAAGCGTTTATCTAAAAAATATTTATTAATTATTAAAGTATACACATTAGGAATTTATATATATAATTATAACAATATTTCAAAACAGCGATTTTTGATAAATTACGTAACATCTCTAAGAGTTGATATTAGTGAGAAAACATTTTTTGTTATTATTATTTATGTCGTTAAGACACATATTATCGTCCAAGTGTGATTTCAAAATTTCATATATTTTGATAGTTATGACAAATTTCTATAACAGCGATTTTTTTTTTTTTTTTGAAAAACGCTTAATATCTGAAACGGAAAATTTGCGGATAGATAGTTATCCGCTTATCTAAAAAGTATATATTAATTACTGAAGTACACACTTTTGGAATTTATTTCTTAAAAATTGTATCAACCATCAATCAACCGAAAAAATTCCTATGATCACTCAGCAGGTTGACACCGTGATCGATATTATTTCGTGATAGATATTTTCTTTCAAATGCGTTAGAGAGGCCAATTTATTGGTGTAAACTTCAGATTTGGGTGAACCCTGTAGGAAAAGTCCATAAACGTTAAAGCAGGAGGGAGCGGAGGGCAATTTCTGTCATCCCCACTGCAGCTCATACGTACTTAGTTTGATTGTCAGCATTAAAAAAAAAAATTGGTTGTGAACTCTATCAATTTCAGTGCTCCTGTTATAATAACAGCTACAGCTTTAAAGGGAACTCACTATTCTTTTATTTAATTTTTTCCTAATGTAAAAATTACTGTTTTTTAGAGAGAAAGTATTATAATTTTCGCTACAGTTTTCACATTCCAAAAAATTTGTACGCCTCAGCATTTCCCAAATGTTTCACATTCGTTTTTTTTCAAGTCGAAAATTAGAATCTTTTAAAAACGATTTTTCCAATACTCACTGCAATTCTTCAAATTCGTTAGCGTCAATTGTGTGTGAGGCTTATTCTTGATATCAGCAGCAGCTTTGGACAACTCCGCCAACCAAAGTGTTTTCTCAGCGGTCGTACAAGCGCTGACCGTAATGGCACATTGGCCACCGAATATTGAGAACGAATTATGTTCACCATTTTCGGTAAGCAAAGAACGTACGGGTACATGTCCCAATATACGGAATGACTGATCTATCGGTGACTTGGAACCGTACAGCAAGATGTCGGAGAATAAGAAAAACATTCGTTGTTGTAGACCACGCTTGGAGTGTTTCAACAGGCAGCCCTGTCGTATGAGGCGTCGTTGATTTTGTACCAATTTGTCGAAACCGTTAATATCACGTTGTAGCTCACAGAGTTGTATGAAGTTCATGGACTCGGGCATTTGGCTGCGTATTTGTTTGGAGGTGCGGGTTAGTAAATGATAAACAGCCTGGCAATCGGTGTAATCCAGATGCTCTTCGGTGTAAAAATCACAAAGTCCTTTAAAAGAAGAAAAAGTAGGTGAAACATTAATATATGGAAGACGAATAAGATTGGGGCGAAAGTTTTTCGCTGCCATTTTCTTTAGGCTAGGAAAAAACATGCGAACCTTAAGAAACGTTTTTTAGGAAAACAGTATACAAAAATGCGGTAAAATTAAAAAAAAACTGAGCTAAATTACAACTTTTATATATCGTTTATGCAAAAATTATTTTCCTCACATTTTTAGAGATGCAAAAGTCATTCCAGTTTTGAAAGGAGGAATAGATGCAAACAAATCCTATAAGTTATAGGTCCATAAGTATGTTGTGTAAAATAGATAAATTATTCTAAAAAGTGATATTAAGTAGAAACTAATCTTGTCCCCTTCGAAGTAATCCCCCTCAGATATAATACACTTATGCCAGGGTTTTTTCGAATCCTCGAAAACGCTTTCCTTTCATCGGTGTCTTCAGTTTTGGAAAGAGCAAAAAGTCAGCGGGGGCCAAGACCAGTGAATACGATTTGTGAGGCATGATTGCAGTTTTGTTTTTGACCAAAAACTCACGCACAAGCATCGATGTGTGAGCTGGTGCGTTATCATGATGCAAAATCCATGATTGGGGTTTCCATAATTATGTGCGTTTCTGAGGAATTGCTTCGCGCAAACGGCGCATAACTTCAAGGTAGTATTCCTTATTGACCGTACGACCTTGTGGCAAGAATTCATGATGCACCACGTCATTGTAATCGAAGAAAACAGTGAGCAAATCTTTCACATTGGACCGAACTTGACGTGCTTTTTTGGCTCTTCTGGACGCTTCCATTGGTATGATTGGGCTTTGGTTTCAATGTCATAGCCATACACCCATGATTCGTCAGCAGTTATGAATTTTTTGAGGAAATCTGGATCGTCGTTAACGACGTTTAACAACGATATCCTGAGCGATGTCCATGCGACGTTGTTTTTGCTCAAAATTTAGCAATTTTGGAACAATCTTCGCTGCCGCACGTTTCATGCCTAAAACATCCGTAAAAATTGCTTGGCATGAGCCGAACGATATGCCTACATCATCAGCAACCTCTCTAATAGTGATTTGACGATTATCCAAAATCATTTTCTTCACTGCTTCAATGTTTTCATCGGTTGTTGACGTGCTCGGGCGACCAGGACGAGCATCGTCGTTGACATCTTTTCGGCCTTCCTTAAACCGGTTATACCACAATTGAACGTGAGCAAGCCCACTCGACAGCCCATCAAATAAAAAGAGTCGTGAATACGATTGAGAACAACAAAACCCTTAGAAAAAGTACGGGAAAAAAGATTTCGACTACAAACTGGTTTATAAAAAATTATTAGAAGCTTCTTGAAAGATAGATATTTTTCGGTACATGTTGGTAATGAGAGAAATATTTCAACTGGAGTCCTTCAGAGATCTGTCATATTTCCTATTTTATCTTTATATATATGATTCTACTGTATTTGCGTTGTCAGTGAACTCCTCCTAAACGGCTGGATCGCTTTGCATAAATTTTTGTATATGCGTCTGGGTGGTGCCCGGGATGGTTTAGATTTACAATTCGGTCCAATTGGACAAAGGGGCGTGGTACCTCCCATACAAACAAAAAATTAAAAATCAATTATTTCTGCTCCTGCTTACGGTATTTGAACAAAATTTGGTGCGTTGGTTTGGTGTACATATCTTAAGTGCTACTGCAAATATGGGCGGGATTGGACAATGGGGCGTGGTACCTCCCATACAAACCATAAATTAAATATCCATGGCCTTTCTTATTATAATAGACCGATTGGCATGAAACATTTCCAATAAAAATAAAATTTGAAGGCAAAGCAACGTTTGCCGGGTCGGCTAGTATTCAATATATTTTAGTATACCGTTAAATCAATCTGTTGCTTTTCATTGCTTGCGATTCAGCTATCACTAGTAGTGTAAAATTTTTTTAATGTAATTGCAAAAAAAAACCGGCAATTTTTGGAAAAAAGTGTAAAATACTTTGTTTTCAGATAGTAGTTGTGGCGGCTACATTTTACTATACTATTATTCTATAATGATCAGTTATGTTTTTCATTTAGGTTCATGAATTGTTTCAAAATTTCATCATTTCATCATGGAATGACGAATGACCTCCCAACACGTCTAATTTTTGGTGAATGGGCCTTACAAAAGCTCAATGAAAATCCGCTGTTTTATCGAAAAATTGTGTTCAGCATTGAGGCTCATTTCTTGCTGAACGGATACGTAAACAAGCAAAACTGTCGCATCTGGAGTGATGAACAGCCACATGTCATTCATGAATTACCGATGCATCTCAAAAAAACGACAGTCTATTGTGTCTGTTGGGCTGGTGGCGTCATCAGTCCATTTTTCTTCAAAGACGACGTGGAAGAAAAGTTACCGTCAACGGCGAACGATATCGAGCCTTGATACGCGATTTTTTTTGTCCCAATTAGATGAGTTGAACTGGGTTGAGATGTGGTTTCATCAGGACGGTGTAACATGCCACACTGCTCGTGAAACAATCGATATGTTGAGGGATGAATTTGGTGAGCAGCTTATCTCTCGATTTGGCCCTGTGAGCTTGCTCCCAATATGCTGCGATTTAACGCCTCTTGATTATTTTTTGTGAGGTTATGTCAAGTCGTCTATGTGGACAAGCCGAACACTATTGAAGCTTTATAGGATAACATAACATGCGTTATTCGTTTAATACAGGCCGAAATGCTCGATTAATTGATTTAATACATGATGCGAATTTGAGTGTTTTATTCGGTTTAAAAAAAAAAACTACTATTAAAAAATAACCCTTTAGTATTACTATGTTATTTTCTCAATATAAAGATTCTGGGGAGAATGTTTTCCATACAAGTTTGGACCAACCGACTATACACATAACTCTTTCAATTCTACTTACTTTCCAATATCAATTGATAATGCAGCATACGATGCAATGGCTTCATCAGTAGTTCCCCAATGGGCAAGTAGCAAATTTTCTGCTGTTCAAAATCTTTATAGATCTGTTGGAAGCGATTGTCAGTTTCGAACATTTCATTCAAACATTGCAATATTTCGGCATGCGATTGCACATATTCATCATAGATTGGCAAAGCTGCCATATTTTTTAACATGACATCACCAATGCGATGCGTATCGTGTGTGCCACGACCCTCCCACAACACCATGCGATGTTCCAAATCTCTCAAAAAGATATTGTGATGTTGAGCCATCGATTCCAACATTTGAAAGAGGGGCTGTAGATTTTCAACATCATCGGCTGACAATTCTTGACGAAAACTGCCATTTAGAATTTCCAAATCTTTTTTGTACGTTCGTTCACTCATTAGCAATTCTTTGGCCAAAAAGTAAGATTTCTCTGTGGGCCATTTCTGAAATAAAGAGGAAAGTTTAGTAAAATTTGAGACTCGTGCTTATAGAGTGGTAATGTTTACCCTCTTTTTGGCTTCAGCATCAGCATCGTTTGTATTTAAAGCTGCTGCGGCTCCTAGTCCATTGTTGCTGGTCACTGTCGATGGACCGGTAGTTAATTCCTGACGTTTGGCATGTTGTATTTCTGCTTGTATAACATCATATGTTCCTGCTTCCGATCGCGATAGCGATGAAGATTTATCTGAACCTATCGTCAGATCTCGCCGATCCAAAGACATATTGCCATTTATGCCATGATAGACTTCTGTAAAAATTAATGGATTTTCATTATAATTTTTTCGTAGAATTTCTATTACATTTGCCTACATTCAGGCGTTGGCCTTTTGTAGTATACTTTTAGCAATAAATTGTTTTCGGACTTTACTTATATCTATGTTTTGCTGTAGATTACAAGAGTTTATGGGTGTAGATTCAATAACTGGACTTCGGCTGAACTTTGTCTCACAGTTAGTTAATATATTTAAATAAGGTTCAGGGGATTGTTATATCATGTCTTGTAATAACATAAAACTGACTGTGTACTTTCAAGAAAATGGGACAAATGTTGGATAGGATGGCTTTATGAAACCATGACCAACAATTTTTTTATACAAACAGTTTTTTAAATATCTAGTATAGTGTGTTTAACTGGTTGCGCCACTGCAAGCTAAACCTATCACTTTTATAGAAACAAATATAAAATCTTGTCTCTTTATTTTCAGTCGAATTTACGATGTGCCATAAAAACTGTTCAATCCATGGAAAATCATTTTTCGTTTCTATATAAGAGAGCATAGCTACTAGCAGAACCCTGCATGAACATATTAGTATTCGAATTCTTTCGAATATACGCTATTCAAGCAAGCAATTGAATAGAAAAGCATAAAAATAAACGTAAATGAAACCAATACAGAAATTTTAGCCAGGTAAATTAGCTTAAATATATCTCTGATTACAAGGAAAAACGACTTAACTACAAATGTTCCGTTTTGAGATATTACGGGTTTAAAAAATCGCTATTATTGGAATCTGTTTCAAATAAGCGGAATCTTGAAATCGCACTTAGACGAAAAAATATGTTCTTACTAATATGAGACAACCATTTTTCGGGTTTAAAAGTAAAGTTAAAAAAATACTCAAACATAAAGCCATGATTTCGATTAAGCTTTTACTTTACTATAATGCTTGGACCTGGCCATTATGTACAAAAATATAATGTTATTTAAATGACCGTCTCTGGATTGATTGCAGCAGTGGATGCTTTTGAGGTTCTCTAACGTAATTTTCGAAAAAAAAAAAAAATCGATTTGGTGGCATCTCCAGACCATAATGCGTACCAAACAGTAAATTTTTCCGGATGAAATGGCTTTTCCATAACCACTTCTGAATTCTCTGAGACCCATATGCGACAATTTTGTAAGTTACAGTAACCACCGAGTGAGAAAAGAGCTTCATCGTTGAAGAAAATTTTGTTTGATTGAAAGTCCACGTTCGAATCACCAATTTAGTAGTAAGTTTTAACTATTTTTATGTGTTCCTCAGCTGCTATCTATATTCATATTCGTAAATAAATAACACCTCAGATGTAGGTATTTAACAGCTGATAGCCTTGCCAGATCGACGGTTTTGAAACCACAGAATGGATAACCCTTTGTTATGTAATGCGTCAAAAGTTGCTGAAAAGTTTTCTAAATTTCTTATAACTCGTGCACCAAATCGAATATTGGAGTTGGAATTGGAATTGGAATCAGTATAAGTACAACAATGATATCGAGTAAATTCGACTTTGTCCTAACTTCACTTAAGTCCATTTTTTCCTTGTGAACACTCATATATTCACATGTCTAAACTTCAATACTTTAGACATAATTTTAAGAGTATATGTATCTGAATTTTACCATTTAATTTTGTATTAAAATTAAACTTTTTTTTTGTACATTAAAATGTACTTTTGTATCGATATCATTGTGAATGAATTCAAATTTTTGCCCATGAAATGGTTACTTAACTCCATTGGGTGAGAATATGTGTACTAAATTTAACTGAATTCTGAATTGTAACATATAAAATTAACTGTTGTCGGAAGTTCTGCAATGAGAAAAAGTCGCTATTAATCAGATCTGAACTATTGTCTGGTAGAAACGAACTGCGTAGTTGGTCCTCCTAACGACCATCGCTATTGAATGAATCACAATACAGTCCAACATTATAATTTCACAACTACAACGAGAGAGGTATCAAATTGATTTGAGGATTCCCCGCTACTCCCCTTGCAATCATATTGATCATCTCTATCAACCCATCAACACCTCTGTTCATCATCCAACCGCCTTTTACGTTGCTGCAAACATGTGCTGGTTGCCAAAACGGTCGCAGTAAATTGCTTTGATTTTTTTAAAAATGCTCTGAATTAATGCAAAGTAAAAAAAGATTAAAAATTATAATTCTGAGTCTTCCGCTTAGAAGTTATAGAGCAAATATGTGTTGCTACTAAATCAATCCATTTGTATAGGTGACACCCTAAGGGGCGTCGCAATGCAGTCCATTTTTATGCGCCTCATGCTTGCTAAATTCTATTGAATTTAGTGCAATCGAATGAAAGATATGAACCTACGGCAAATTGTACAGGGCAAGAAAAGACGTGGTTATTCGGTCGATTTTCATGAATTTGATCAACTATTAGAAAATAATACAGTTAACAAAAATTACTAGTGGAGTTCACGAATTAGATATTAGGGGAGAAAAATAAAATTTCTATAAATCTGTCAATTTGTATGGGGGGTGCCAGAATTGGATTGATTACTTAGTCGATTTTTTCAAACTTTGCCAAGCCTTGTAATGCAATAAAATTGATAAAAATTTAATTTAACGTGCTCTCCTTCTTAGATGGCGACTGGAATAGACATCCTTATCTATCATGCACCGCTCGTAGAAATAATTTCAAGCGCTTCGATCTTCTGCGCTCCTCCTCCAATTTTAAGTGTTACAGGAGAAAAATAAAGTAAGGAAGGAAGTAACAGAAGAGCCGCGTCAATACGTCCCATTTTCATTTTCAGAGTCATTTTTATCAATTTTATCATACGCTCATGATATGCGCTAAATTTAACTAAATTTAGTACAACTTCTTGAAAGATTTGAAGTTAAAAATAAATGGGTGAAATCGATCATTTGTAAGGCAGGTACCAGAAGGCGCGAGCTTATTTGGTCGATTTTTTTTTTAATTTTACCATGCATTGTAAATCAATGTAATGAACTAAAAGTCAGGAATTCAGGAAACAGGAAAAATTGAATTGGGAAATACGGCTAATTTATGGGGAAGGTACCAGAAGTGGCGTCTTAAAGCCGACAATTTTTATTCTCATAACAAAGTTTATCAAACGTATGATTTGTGTAAAATTTGACTGAATCTTATGCAACTGCTTGAAATTAAATTAAATCAGTCATAGCTAATCCTTTCATTTTTCCAAATCTTTCAAAATTTAATCCATCATTATAAAGTAATACAAGAAACATTGGACACTGTCATCAACGAAATGGGAGTTATGGGAAAAATTCAATTGCGGAAAGTTTGTCGATTTATGTGGGTGGTAACAGAAGGGATTGGTCGATATGGCCCGTTTACAATTTAACGCTACGATCTGGCAAAGTATTAGACTGTGCCAGGGTTTAAGAAGTTTAATTAAGATTTGCTTCTGTCATCGTGATTACCAGCAAGTCAGCCATACAGACAGACGGACATCGCTCATTTCAATTAGAAAGTCATGAAACACGTTTGGAAAGAAATGACCGGTGATGAAACGCTTCCTTCTGGGTATTTTATATTTCTGTTATATCATTCTTTCGGATGAAGATATAATAAAAATGGATACTTTTTTGCCGTTGGCTCTATATTGCCAAACACTGTAGCGTATTATTCAACTATAATTAGTCTTAATGTTTCCATTATGTTGTTTCGATTCTCAGACCCTGTTTTAGCAAAATACTTAACACAAAATTTCAACATGAGGTGTCTGTTTTGCTATATACATATATAGTGGGTGTCCAACAAGAACGCAAGATTTAAATTTGGCGCCATTCGAAGTGTCATTGTTTGACATTTGAACAATTGTTATTGATTGCTTGTAGAAGGTACGAGGTTAGTAAAAATAACGCATTCTCATTGTGAAATTGTTTTACCAAAATGGTGAAAGTTTTGCGGCTACAGTTCGCAAACTTCGATCAATTTGGGGTCATAATAATGCTCCAACTGTAAAGAGATTAATGCCAAAACTGGGTCTGTTAGTGATGTAAAGATAACAGGTCGATCGACGAAAATGTCACAGCTGTACTTGATGATGTCGCTCAAACATCCACCTCAATTCGACACCGAGCTCAGCAAATTGGTGTCTCCAAATCCACTATGCAGCGAATTTTGACGAAAGATTTGCATCTTCATGCATACAAAGCTCAATTGACTCAGGAACTGAAGCCAGCTGACCATGGACAGCGAAGGGAGTTCGTTAATTGGGTATGGGAGAGACAACATGAAAATGCTGATTTTGCCGATAAAATTATCTTCAGTGACGAGGCCCATTTCAATCTTGATGGCTTCGTCAATAGGCAGAATTGTCGCATTTGGGGTGAGGAAATCCTCGAGTGATTCATGAGAAGCAAATGCATTCTCAACTTGTCACTGTGTGGTGTGGATTTTGGGCTGGAGGAATCATTGGACCTTTTTTTTATGAAAATGAGGCATGTCAAGCACAAACAGTCAATGGTGTTCGGTATCGTGAAATGATAACCAGTTTTTTCGTGCCTAGAATTGAAGAAATGAATTTGGAGGGCATGTGGTTTCAACAAGACGGCGCCACATGTCATATAGCCAGAGAAACAATTCAATTGCTGCATCAGTCATTTAAATCTTGCGTTCTTGGTGGGACACCGTTTATAAAGAACATTTAACATCGAAAAGCGGTGTAGCCATACAACTCAATTTATAAGGGTTAGATATGTCTGTAGTCGACGCAGCAACGGTTCAATTTCAACAACATTATTAGTATTACAACAAAGAGCCACAAATTTTTGATTAAAGGCTGGTACTATGCGGACTTTTGGCGTTGAAACGTGAAATTTTGAAACTAAACTTTTCCACTAAACAGTACTGTGTTTTTTTGCGGGGAAATTTGCAATGTGGCAACGTCAACCTTTCTGTTTTTTTGATAGTTTTTCAACACTGAAATCAGAATAACTTAAAATTTTGAGCAATAATGCGCTTGTAAACTTGTAAAATGGAATACTAATAAAAACTACACAATTTTTGAATTTTGTAAATATGTTATTGAACATATTGTAACGGTAAAAAATAAGTTGTTTCGATTTCTGTGTTGGCAATGGCGCTAAATTTGTTAAGTAGTAAACAGTGTCTCGTGGAATTTTTCCTCTGTGAATGAAAGAACAAATCGTTTAGTTATCCATCCTTTTCGCGCCATAAATTAACATTACCTTTTTTGTTTTGTATAAAAATACTTGATTTTGCTGAAAATGTAAAACGTTCTCTTTATAAAATTAGCTAAACTACAAATATTTGTTTAATGATTAATTTTATTTATTATTCCTCATTCATTCATTCATTCATTTGTTTTCCTTTATATTTCGCTTTTCAATTGTAAGAGTTGTTGTTCACTTTTGTTATTATTGTTTAGTTATTAGTAAAGGGATTTGATTAATTTTTCTTTTCCATTTTTGTAATTGGTTGTTTGTTTTATATTAGTATTGTGAAATATTTGTTTGTTTGTTCTTTTTTAAATTGTATGAGCTTTCTTTTCCAGTTTGTTAATAAATATTTTGTTTATACGTTAAGTTTACTGCATTTAATGAAACAGTTGAACAGTTGTTGTTGTTGTTTTGTATTATTTTTTAATTAATCCCACAGAAATAAAATGGAAAACGAGGACCAACTAAAATTTTCTTAAAACAATTGTTTTAGTTTTTGGCCACTGCAGTTATGTTTTGTGTTAATTTTTTCTTTTTTTTCTTTCAACGTTTTTAATTAGACTTTGAAATCTTGTGTGTTTTTTTTTTTTTTTTTTTTTGATTTGGTAACAAATACTTAATAGTAACTAATATTATTGACACATTTAAGTATAATAATACTGAATTTTTCAATTTTGCAAAAAAAAAAAAAAAAAAAAAATATATATATTTTTAAATTTTTTTAAAATTTTTTTTTTTAAAAATTTTTTTTTTTTTAAATTTTTTTTAAAAATATAACCCCTTTTTAAGGAAAAAAAAAAATTCCATTTTTAAAAAAAAAAAAAAAAAAAAAAAAAAAAATGTAAATAAATTGAAAAGGTTACAAAAAAACAGAAAAAAAATCAGATTATTCTTTCAATTTATCATAAAAGGCATTATCAAACAAAGTTAAGGTTTTTATTTTTTCCAAAAATTCATAAATCTATTTTAATTATAATTATTATTTCAGTTAATTTTCTTTTTCTGTTCACTTTGACACTTGTTTTCAATACTCTTTCGTATTTGTTTCTTTTTTAACAGGAAAAAGGTACAAGTTTTTAATTACAATAAATACTTAAAATGTTTTTTCTTTCTTTCTGATTTACTTTGTTTAGTGAACTTTTTCTTTTGCCACATGAGATTTTTGTAACATTTATAAGGTATTTTTCTTAATTTTCTCGGATTGTATATAATCGTAAATTTGGCACTAAATCCTAACTAATCTTATGATTTCGGTGTTTTAAGTGAGCACAAAATGTCTGGGATTTTTTTTTTTTGTTAAAAAAGTACAAGTACAAAATGCAACACTGTGTTTTCAAAACGCAAAGACTTGATGAATATTAAAACAGAGATGTTGATGCTGAATCGCATGTTGCGATATTTCAGTTAAAACATGTTCACAATGCTACATATTTCCTATCCAAAACGGATCAGGTTTAAAAATTGTGTATATGATTCTAATATATTCATTTTTTATGAATACGGTGTTTAAACTTCCATACAATTCGGATTGATTTAATTTTAAATCAAATGGTAGTTGGGTAATAACAAAAATTCCCAATTTTACCTATAATAGATGACAAAGACACAATTTTTCCAACATTTTCCTCAGATTCGTTTTGGTTTGGGAACTGGAATTTGAATTTTTGAGTAATTATGAACAGAAATGTACTATGTTTCCGATATCATACTTCGAAACGCTTCAACATATTTTCATAAATGGGGTGTTACAGCGAATGTCGACTGCTTCACTTCGAGACCACTGACCTGAAGAGTAAGATGTATTTTTAACGACAAATTAGCTTAAACATGGTAGAACAAGTACCTTTGTTTTTCTCCATTTTTTTTTTAATGACACTCTATTCCATGGTATAAGAATATAAGGTAACGCAAATAAGAAACAGAAATATTTAGATCTGCGCAGATGACGTCACTCGGCTTTGTGTGCTTTTGGTTTAGAACATGTAGGTATATGAATGTAAGATTATAGAGACAAATTATGCTGATATACATTTTTCTGAAATAAATCTAAATTATTTAAACAACATGCTTTGTGTAAGAGACACGAAGAAGCTTTTTATTCATTTTATAATTTTGTTTATTTTTCGTCGTTTTTTGGTAGGCCGTGTTTTTAATATTTTCATTTAATTTACGTATTGTAAAATACATACGGGACCTAAAGGATAATTTTTTAACTCTCAGATCGCAATCGACATCATGCGCTTCCTCGACTAGTTTCTTCAGGAAGCCAGTACAGACATGAAGAGTGTCACCATTTAAACTTTTAAAAATGCGATCTAGCTGTCCAACTTTTTTAACGAATTTAGGTGTGGGTTTGCATATTTATTCAACAAAATACGATTTAGTATTAGTTTACTTACTAAAAACAAACAAGGTAAACAATTAATTCAAATTATTATCACTTTTTCACTTAAGTTCACTGTTGTTTAACGTTCTGTCTAGCCGAGTGACGTCATTCCCTTCTTTGTTTACATTTCTCAAGAATAACGGACCTGCGCAATGCGTAATCTCTTTAGATCATTCTTCACTCTATTCCACTTCCCATTTTCGAAACTCAGGCACATTTAGTGTTGCACACTTTACAGAAGTTTGTGTTGTATTTTTGGAATTTAACCGCGCTTTTGCCGTGTCGCCTAATCTAATCTTTCCGCCATAAAGTTGTTATTTATGAAGTTTTCTCTTAAAGTTCATTAAATTTAAAAAAAATTAAATGACCAAACATTTTGTGAGCACTTAATATCGTTTTTTTCATCGAGTAGTTCTGTAAATGGGATAATCTATAAAGGAGAGTTGTTGTATATTAAACAAATTAAATTCTAAATGCAATTATTCTCATTTCTTCATAATCCGTATTGTAATCTATTGTTGTTTTACCCACACATCTCCGAATGAGATGAAAATTCAGAATCAGATTAATGAGAGATATCCACAGTCATTTCATTTAAATATTAGCCAATATATTTACGAAATTAATGAAAAAGCAAAAAAAAAAAAAAAAACAGTTTACCGGATGAGAAAAAAATTTTGATTTCCATTAATGCTAACAAAAATTTTGATTTTTTCTTTTACAAAATAAATATTCACTCCAATTATTGGGCCAATTTTGATTTGAAATAATTTATATTACCACAATTGATAAGGGTGTAAATGGAAAACTTTTTTGCTTACTCATTTGATGGCATTCCATTTTATATATTTCAGTTTTCATATATAACATATATTTTTCATTTTTGTTTACGTTTTTCTTAGATTATTGAATCCATTCTTTTAATTGCCTGCATTGATTTCTCAACCAACTTAACGTATAAGTAAAGTAGAAAACTAACATAAGTAAATGTATGAATTCTTTCAACATTTAATTTTATTATTTAGTTAGTTTTGTTGCTGGGTTCTCTTTGTATAGTTTTTATTTGTGTTATTTGTCAAAGTTTTCTTTAGAATCTTTTGCATTTGCGGGAGATGTTTTTGAAAGATTTATATCGTATTCGATTTCATTCCTCATCTCAAATAACTTAATGTCTTAAATATATTTTCTTTAGTTTTGTTTTTCATATAACTTGGTTTTTCTTTTCTTCATTATTCGATGAATAAACAGTGCAGTGTGTTTTTTATGTAGTTTTTCATAATTTGTCTTTTTTTCAAAGGTTTGTTGGAAATTTCTCTTTAATTACTAACAAATCTGTTATTTATTTTATAAATAAATAACGCAACCTAATGTATATATCGCTTTGTTATATATTTCTGGAATTCTGACGTTTTAATTTGTTCTTTTCTTTTAAACCTACGCAGACAAATCTACAATAAAATTGGTGTGTATGATGACTCGTGATCGACTTTTGTTTTTTAGTGTTTTTATTTTGTGAACTGATATTAATTTTTTTTTATAGGATGGGAAAGGGGGTGGGGCTGTTTTCCTCGAATGTATATTAGTAATTTCTAGTACGAGGGTTAGTGGTGTGTGTATGGGTTTCAATTAAAATGATTACAATTTTTATTATTTGGTATTTTGTTTTAAAAATGTGTTTATAATCGTGTTTTATTATTTTTATTTTTCGCAATATCATAAATATTTTTGTTTAATTTTAGTTAAAATATTTTCTTTTCATTTGTTTACAGAGGAATGAAAATCAGTCTCAAAAAATTATACTACTGTTGGAAACATAAAGGAGATTGTAAACGTAAAATACGAAATTTATTCTGTGATCGTGTAACGTTAGTGTCAAGATTCGGGACGTTGCAGATTACGTTGTAGTTTAAAATCTAAATCATTTATTTAAAATTGTCGAATTTTTGACTTTTCCTAGAATTCGTTTGGGTTATTGGGTTTCAAGACTCTGGATTCTAAGTTCCGTCTACAGGGTTCAATATTCCAAGACTGCAGTGTTTAATGTATTATAATTAGTAATCCGCAAAAAGTTCAAGACCTGAGGGAGTTGAAAGCCCGAAACCGCTATAGCCCTTTTTGACTTATAATTAATTGCCAAACATCTTGGCTATCCATTGACCACCAGAACATATAGACTATATATAGAAGTCAGGCTTAGAGCATCAGGGACGTGCATGAGATGAGATCGAACTCCTGCATGATTGCATCTAAGGCAGCTAAGGTATTCCCAATATTGATCGGGACAAAAAACTGCCTACCGACGAAATAGTCACATCTTATTTCACAAAACTCTTAATTGTTACGACGTAGTGCCTCTAAGCCCGATGGCCGTGATACGCAATGATAACTTATGATGGTAAATGTGACATAGCATTTATGGGAAAGGGCGTCGCATACATGACAATGATATAATTAGTTAGAACGCGCGCTGTGAGTGAACACTATAAAGAGACAAGTTGGGGGGAAAGTACGGGTATATATTTGTAAAGCCCATCATATCAGCCGTATGAATAATTATATCATATTCCAATTCTCACAATTACTACGATGGCGTCCTCTAATTCCACTGCCTTAGGTGCACAGTGGAAACTTATTATACATTATGTGGCAACTACCATAAGACCTGTACTTAGGTGAAAAAAGTAAGGCTTAGCCAAGCCTAGGGTGACGAGAAATTTCGCATACAATATGAAGGAAATAATTCTGCTTGCATGGCAATGATACAGCCAATTATAGCTCGCACTCCGGGTAAACACTAGAAAAATAAAAGGAAAAAGGGGGACTGTCTATCCAAACGGAAGAAACGGCAGTTGAGGAAAAGGTACGGGGATAGACGTGAGGCCCGTTATACTCGTATCTGTCATATGAATATTTATACCTTATCTCATTAAACTCTCACAATTACTATGATATTGCCCTGCTAATATCATTGTCTTTGATAAACAGCGGAAATGTATTATACATTCCTTGGAATTTCACACACGGTTTGTAGAAAAGAATTTTGTTACATGGCAATGATGTAGCGATCTATAAAACATGCTGCAGGTAAATGCTACGAAGAGAAAGGAAAAGGCCGACTGTCTCTTCAAATATGACAAATGGGTGTTAAGGAAAAAGTACATATATTGGCTCCAGGCAGCGGTAGAAACGGGAATTGGGGGGAAAGCTGCAGGGATAGAGTTGAGATACGACAATGCTGTCATGTGAATAGTTATACCTTATTTCGCCAAACACTCACAATTACTTGACGCGGTGCTCTTGATTCCATTGTCCGCGTTACACAGAGAGGCAATATATTGCACATTCCATGACAACTATAACTTAAATACGAAAAACACCACTTAGCCAAGTCCTACTGTCATGAGTGAAGTCGTTTGTAGTTTGAGGAAAACAATGCTGGATGTGTGGCAATGCTATTGCCAAACATAAAGCGTGCTATGAGTAAACGTTATAAAGAATAAAATGATATGAAAGTTCTATCCAATGTTGGTTAGGGTAAAAGTACTGGGACGCCACAAAATCTGTACTTCCTTGAAATAATGGGGACTTTCACAACCAGTTTGAAGAGAAGTATGCTACATATCTGGCAATGCTGCGTTCAATCATAGTGCGTGTCGCAAGTAAATGTTATAAATGCTATAAATTGTTTCCCCTCTAATTTTGATTAGAGGGTTTCTTTGATGGGAGAAACGACAGTGCTGCCATGCTGCAGGCATAATAGTGCTGCAGCCCATTATAATCGATTATAATCGATGTTGCGGGTAAATGCTATAAGAAAAATAGCAAAGAACTGTTCCCTTTACAAGAAAAAAAGAGGAGTTGAGGGAAAGACATATTCACGCCTGACATATTCTCCAAAGGGGTTTCTGGACCCGCATATGCAAAATGTGGGGAGACCGATCGTCTAAAGCGAAACACTTGAATTTTTGGCAAAGATTTGGAACCGATGACATGATGGCATAGATTCCATAAGCAAATGTAAGGTTAGAACAATAATATTTCAGTTTTAGAACTACAAAGTCGCAGAAGCCGACTGTTTGTCGGCAGAGCTGTTCAAAAGCGTTGGTAATGAACTGGTAGTGATCATACATCAGCTACTAAATGTGATTTAGTTAAGCGAAAGTATGCTGATATGATTACAATCTCAGCATATCTCTTATTCATTAAAAAAAAGGATGCTTCCACTTAAAAAAAAAAAAAAAAACAAATGCGCTTGAATCCCGTGAATAGGTTATGGAAGAACTTCTTTAATTTAAATAAGTTGCACGTATTTCCATATTTAGACTAAAACTGAAAGGAACTTACTATTTAATGAAGATTCCGATTAACCCACTATCCGAACCTTAAGGTGACAGTTGCAAGGTAGATAATTATATGTATATCGGTATTGCGTGAAAAACTAAAGCTTAGTTTTGAACAACAGAATTTAATATTAATTCAATATTTCATCAGATATACCATTACGAAAAGATTCAATTAGTTTTTGTTGACTACAAAGTTGTCTTCGAAGGTTCGCTATATTTCAGCTTGTTATCTTCGCAGAACTGATATTTCTAAAAAGTAATGTCGATCAAAATAAAGTTCTCGAATTACAGGATATTACAGAGCCATGTTACCAAAAGATGCCTAAAACAAAGTAACAGCCTATTATGTGAACTTTTTACTGTCATAATGGAAATGGTAACAAGGAAAGTCACGATTTGATACCATCTTACACCATGAGAAGGATATGCGGCTATACGCCATATGAAGATAACATTAGTATCGAATTCTCATGAGCCTTAAAAAAAAGGTAAAGCAGAGGTTGTAACGTTTCATTAGGAAGCCTGGCGAAGTGCCTACGCTCCCAATGTGTTAAATCTATAAACAATATGTAGCCATTTCAATAAGCTTTCCAATGATAGTCATGACATCCAAGTATGACTAAAAATAACTTAGATCATACCACATTTTCAAGCTTTAGGTGGTTATAATTTTGAGCTTTGGGCAGAAAGAATATTTTTTGTTCGTCTTCAGGTAAAAGTTTCTTTAAAATTCTTCAAAAATGTTGTTAAACAATGCCCGTAAAATAATTTTAGACCAAAAATAGCTTTTTTGGAAATAACAGAATACATATTTCTTTTACATTTTGCTCTTCAAATGGTATAAGTGTTAAGGGAAAAATATTAATATTGTCGTCCTATTTTTGTCCAAACATTATTCCCTGATTTTGAAAAAAAATGCATGGGAACTCTTCTTATGTCAAGAGGGACACTTATCTTATCTCGTACCTTGCAGCTACGACCGACGTCTGTTAATTATATAGCTGATGTGTGGATGATTACAATTCAATACAGCCGTGACAGTTTGATAGAACTTTATGCTTAGTTTACTAATAACTAGCTATTTACGCAGTCGTTGAATTAAATATAATAAGTCATTCAAGACAGATACAAAATATATACTCGTATGCTTTATAGCAACTTGCTAAGCACCGCTTAATCTGTTGTCACGACACGTGGTTTCGTATCTTAATAAATTATTTTCGTTCACGATTAAATCTCTCAAACTTTCATCAGAGATAAACAAATCTATCCAGCTAGCGACATTTCACATTATTCTTAAACTAAAAGCATTTGGGACAGTCAAATAAAATATCTCAACATATGCCTACCATTTAAAGGACATTTCGTCTTTTATTTTTGTTGATGGAACTTTTGATACCTACTTTGTTATGGGATGGATACAGTTGTATTTGATTAAACACGGTTTCTTTCAACATACTAAGACTACAATCTTCTTTGATTAGTGTAAGGTTAACTATAGATTAATTTCTTCGTTATCTCTCTCTCTCTATCTCAATAAAACAAGTAACAACCCTTGATTCCTTTCAAATATGGAGATCTTTTACGTTTACTGATCGCTTACATCATCAGAGTCGTGAAATTTCGGCGGTGGATCTACACGTATATCTAAACCGCAAGCGAAACGTTCATATTCAATAGGTTCAGTTTCATAGTCGGACAAAAAGTCGGGATAAGGTAAATTGACTTCACCCGTTTTCGATTTGCGCCTCTGTTGAATGCCACTATCACTTGTGCTGGCACCAGCAACAGCGGCTGTGCCGACGCTATTAGCCTTTGCGGTTGCAGCGGCGGCGGCGGCGGCTGTGGCGGCAGAGCGTTTAATGGTGCCAGTGCAGTGATAAAAACTATTATTACTGTCCTCACTACTATTGGCCATATCATCAGATAGACCACCCTTCGTTTCAAATTCACTCTCTTCGGGATTGCAGTATGACCGACCATGATATTGGGAGGATGACGACGAGGATTGCTGGGAACCCATCACGGAATCCTCACGTTTCAGTTGTCTTTTTTTGGTGCGTGCAGGTTTGACGGGCTGTCCCGAGGGAGGTGGCATGGGATGATTAGCTGGTGCCGGTTTACTGGCAGTGACAGCTATACTACCTGTACGCTGTGGCTGTGGCAGATGCTGTTGTAGGGCTTGCTGATAGATAGGATTGGTTATATGACCCAGACGATCATATCGGGGGAAACCCATTTCATCTACATTATCAGTCATGTCTAAACTTTCGAAGGCCGATGATGTGGATGAAAAGGCAATGCCAGAATAATGCGGATAATCATCACACTCATCTGTTTCTTGTTCGCGTTCTTCCAGCTCTTCATCGAATTCATAGTACTCATGTCGGTAGGAAGGGTCCGAACCTCCAGAGTCCATTTCTGGCATATAGCCCTCCGAACATTCGGAACTTTCCTGTTCAACGAGGTTCCTATCTGAAGATCGTATACGTTTGGCGGTTATCTGGCGTTTCTTTCGATAGCCGCGTGTTCGCAGTTTGGGATCTTGAGCCCGAACATCGACTGAACTGTCGGTGTCATTACCACTGGGTGGGCTCTTAACGATGGGAGCTCGTGATATAGAACCCTTTCGCGGAGGCTTCTGTATCAATTGGTTGGGTGGCGATTCCGAACTTAAACTACTTGAATAATATGGTGAACACTTGACAAGTTTCTCAGCTCTGGTAGGCAGCATGGGTGACGAATTCTCGGCACTCGTTGTGTTGCCACTGTTAACTGTAGTTGTGGTCGTTGTAAACGAAGAGGCGGCACTGGCACCACCTCCAACCGAAGATGACTCCTCGTCTATTCGGGGCGGCATTGATTCCATCGATGATTGCTGCGATTGAGACAGCATATGTTCATGGAATGAATTCGATTGTCTAACTTTATTCGATTTATATTCACGTATTTGGGACTTGGAGAGTGTCTTATCGTCGTAGCTGTGATGCTTGGCTAATGGTTTTTCTCCTGGGGGACCTACAGTTTGTGGTATATCACTGGGGGATGTTATAGGTGGCACAGCGGGGATAGGTGGTGGCGGAGGTTTGGCTTTCTCCTTTGTTGGCTGACTATTCTCGGTCTTAGTGACACATGCTTCTTCTTCTGCAGCTTTTGCTGCAGCGGCTTCGGCAACTCCCGGCTGTTTCATGTGTTTAAGTAGGGCTTGCATTAAGGGTTGGGTTACTTTCATTTTGGGTTTGACGGGAGGTTGGGGTGCTTTTGGTTTTGTTGGTGGTTGTGGTGCTTTGCCCTTTTGGGGTTTAGGTGGTGTTGGTGGAGGACCTTGTGATGTCTGTGCATGAAGTGGCACAAAGTCTTGGCTTTGATATCGCTCCGTGAGTTTTTCACTGGGTGAATACAATCTTTCCACAAAGGATTCACTTTCCGAACATATTTCTTGACTTTGATATAGTTTCGACATCATTTCCAAAGACCTTCGCTTACGCGATGCAGTCGTTTCGGCCATATCGTCTTTTCCTGTAATTCTTACTGGCATGCCAGGTCTGGCTGGATCGCTTGCCTTGGGTGGAGAAGTATGTTGGGCCAAATCCTCGGTACTAGTCCGTTGGTTACCATTACTACTACTCCGACGGTGTATTTGAGGCAACGAACCCCTCTTTTCTTCAACGGGAGACTTCTTGCTACTACTTTTGTGAGGTTTTAAAGGTTGGTAATCAATGAAACTGCCTCGGCGTCCATTTTTCTGTTCGAGTGCCGGTTGAGATTCTCCCGGCGCTGGGCCTACCAATGTGCGACTACTTGAAGTAGACCACTCGGAGATGGTTTGAGCCATTTCGGTTAGTGTTAAGGTAGTATCATCACTTTTTGTAGCCGAAGTGGTATCGGACATCTTATCCGTTTCAGAGCTGGACAACATATCATAACGTAGGCCATCCGAGGAGCCGTTATCGTTTAAGCTTTCAGCTGATTTATTAATTGAGCTGAGGCTGGATCTTGTTTGGTTTGATTTTTCCGACTTAGCGCATGAGAGATTTGAAACTGCTGATAAACTATCTGATCCCGAGAGATTGGCATATTGCCTAACCGTATTCGTTCCCGTTGACCAATCTGATATACTTAATCCTATAGACGTGTCCTCCGAATGCGAACTATGGGTGCACTTCTTTTGCATGCCCATGCGTACCGTTCCATCTACGTCTGTGCCAATAGAACTTGTCTCTTCTTCTGAGTGACTCGAATGGCTGCATCTCTTGCAGCTGCCCGAACTAAGTCGAGGTTCATAGTCATGCCTTAAGGTTCCAGTTGTGGGTGATAGGATGTCATCAATGGAAGTATCTGAATTGTTCGAACCTCTTGATAGTTTTCGTATATATTCGTTGGTTCTTTTCTCATCCGGTGATAACTGCACTTTTATGGTACCAGGCATGAAAACATCATCATTGGAGAAAAGCTCATCATCTGAAAGAGGACTTCTGGGGGCAGGTGATCGCGTTGGTTGCGACATAATGACTGTTTCTGCACTTGAATCTTCGCGCAATGAACTCACACGATGAGATTTGGGCGACGATGAGCAAGACACATTAAACGAATTCGACAAACAGGTGGCAGCACTTAAAGTGGAACTCAAACATGTCGGAGCATCCCGCTGAAAGTCTTCAGTGCCGAAATCCTTATCCTCAAATGCCGCTGACATCAAATAAGCAGTGTCTTCGTACGGCAAAATCTTGGCCATATCAGGTGGCGAAATGGGGAAATCTTCGCAGGACAGTCTTTCATCGTCGTCTGTTCGATCGGTACCCGTAAAGGACTCTACCATCACTTGGTCTGCTCTTTGCGATTCATTGGCAAAATAAGTTTCGATGCTCTCAACTACTACTGGCGTACCACCAGCGCTCGAGGGTGGTGAAGGCCAATCTTGTGAGTCTTCAGATGTGAAAGACATTCCGGCTTTCCAACAGAATGACTTCGGTACGGGTTTATCTAAATCGGGCATTTCGTACAAAGATTCCATTGGCTTTACGGGTACATGGTCGTATGGAATTTCGGGCAGAGGCCAATCTTCAGAGTCTTGGCTGCCAGCATTAGAGAGACACATCAAAGTTGGGCGATCCTCGCCTTCCTGCTCATCAACATGAGTAACCGAAAACCGACCGGTCACCATGGTGGGGGATTTGGGCTCATTAAAACTGCTGGTGCTAGATAAACGATCACCGGTAGCTGAATCACAAGGTATGTCGGGCATTTCAGCGGAGGTGCGCCTATCTGTGTCGGAGATGTAATTCAAATTTGTATTACTTCTCGAATCTGAGCTCAAACTGGGTTGATGATCGGTAGCAGATCCTATCGATTCATCATGAATACTCATTGAGTGTGTAGAAGCTTTATCATCATCCATGCTAGACTTTTCCGAAGCTGTGCTACGTTCCGATATACGAGATAATGTTCTGCCCAAAGTAAATCCCGAACTATAACCTATTATATCCGTGGGATTAACGCCTATTCCATTTAATGCGCTGGTCATAGCTGGATACCCAAAAGTAGTCGGAAAGTCATTTAATTCATCTTGAAAACTTGTGTCACTTTCTTTTTGTTCGTCCGGTGAGACTTCCTTCAAATCGCTATCCGAGGAATCTCGCAAAGGATTATTTACATCAAATCGTTCATAGCCATCGGTCTCAACATGATGCCATGGATCATCGGTGCTGGAGCTGTTGCTGCTCTCTATAGTAAATGGTTTCCATGTCGACTGTTGCTCCTTCAGTTGTAGCTCGCCGCGACGTTGTGCAGCGCCCATTGAGCCGGAACTACTTTCGGTTTCAAAGGACCCTCGTGATTCTACACTTAACGAGCCCTTAGAATCAAAACTAGATTTAGAATCTTGAGAACTGCTACCAGATTTAATTTTGTCTCCTTCTGTTTTGCCCACGGTCAATTTTCGGACAGGTTTCTCTATTTTTGGTGGTTTAATACCATTTGATTCACTATCGTCTGAACGTTGTAGAAGACGGACAAGTTTTTCATCAATAGGATCCAAAAATGTCTCTGTACTATTGCCTAAGTCAATGGGACTTTGTTTTTCCAAAGTAGGTGTACTGGGTTTTCTAACTAGAATTTTGGCGCCTTCCGTTGCCGGTTCATTGGTAGGCGTAACATCTTTCGAAGAGCCTGAACTAGTAGGTGTATGAAATTTGCTATCAGTAACAGCATTAGAGTCCACTTCTAATTTCAGCATTTTTTGCTTAAGCTCCAAGCACTTTTTGGCTTCCAAATCTCCGAAATCTTGCGATATACCCAAGGGTCGGGCTATAGAACAGCTGACACTTGATTCCTCTTCTACCGAACTTTTCTCCCTCCCACCGCTCACTGACAAACTCCATTCACCTCGTTCACCCCTTGCAGGGCTAACATCTTTCTCACCACTTGTCCAAGAATCCGAACTTTTAGACTTATCACTTTGTTTCTCTAAAATGGGCTTTCTTTTGGTCTCAGTTTGTTCAACTTGTTCAGCTTGTTTCTCAAAAGACTCAATAACATTCTTCTCCGCCATAGGACTAGTATTGGGAGGTGTCACTAATATATTGAGATCCGACGTAGGTGTGGCACAATTGGAATACTCCAAAGGTACTGCATCATCCAATGTAGCTTGTGTTTCCAGTACGTTACGATCTGGTTCCAGAGTTCGAGGTTCATTTTCTGATGTATCAGAGCCAATAAATTCGTCGCATTCCACTGTCATCCATGAGCCCGTTTCGTCACTGCGACTGCGGTCTAAACTGAGACGGTTTGTATCCATACGCGATACTTTCAGGTGCCTTGAGCTGTCATCCTCTTCTATGGAAGCTTCTTCGCACTCTATTGTTGGGACACGGTGGGGGTAACCGCCTTCGGTCGAAGGAATGGGAGATTTACTTGCTGGGGAATGACTGTCGTCTACTGAAACAAACGAGTCCAAACTGTCTGCAGTAGACGCCTTTCTGCTGTATGTGCAATCGCTATCACGAGTATCTTCGGATGGTAAGGATCTTTTGAGAATTTCCAAAGATCTTCGCTCTGAAATCACGGCTTGCATATCTATATCTTCCTGCACATTATACTGGTGAGCGAACATGCGCCTGTCACCGATTGCACTGCGTATCGCCGTTTTTTCCTCAACTTTCTTTGACTCAGTCTGGTTTTGCTTTTTATCATCGAGGCTGCGAGCCTTAACATCCGCGCCCAAAAAGTGATGTTCTGCAGGTTGCGGCTTCTCCAAACTACTGGACTTGCCGTCTATCTTTTTGTGAATGACTACTTGGCCTTCAATCTTCTGCTTCATTTCCTGACTCTTCGCTATTTTCTTTGGAGACTTAATAACCATGTCATCGGGAACATCTGACTTCTCAGATTCTTCAAATGATTTGTTGCGATCTTCAAAGCTGCGGCTAGCTTTATCCAACTTGTCTGGACTTCGGCCTTCGTCAAAGCTGCGACTAAACTTGACCAGTGACGTGTCCAGTTTTCGCGGAGCCTTTGCAATAAGAACATGGTCTTCAGCTTTGCTTTTAAACTCTGTCTCTATGATGATTCTGTCGCCCTCAGTTTTTACAGAAATTTTATCCTCTGGAGCAGGAAACGGTGGCAAAGTATCCTTGACAGGACTTAACATAGTGATTGTTTGTTTCATGGCTGATTCGTAAAGCTTTTGCTGCCTCTCCTTGCGTTTAGCTACTTCTGCCTCCGTTTCCTCCTGGCTTTTGCTTTTATCCTTACTGAGTCTTCTTGTTTCTATGGTTCGCGGTCTTTCTTTTGGACTGGTCTTTTTCATCTTTCCATCTTTTTTAATGTCATCGGCACTTGTTCTTCTGGACTCAGGTCTAGACCTGGAAATAGACGTTTTTATTTTACCGCCTTCTCCTGGTTTGAGCTTTCCTTTCCCGGTGCTTTCGATGCTGCTAGCCCTTGAAACTCCCGGGGAAGTTTTGCGGGAGCTGTTTGCTGAGCTGTAAGGTGACCAATCTGTAAATCTATACTTGGGTATGTTCAGTATCAAATGATCGCCACTCTTCAGTTTCATTTTAGATTTCTTCTTATCTTTGATTTTGACTCCTTGTAAGGCAATTTTCTCAATATATTTCAACTGATCCAACAATTGCAGCTCCTCATCGTCTATTGCTATGGCACTCAGGAGAGAATCTTTACCAGCTGAGGCATACGAAGTCTGCGTAGGTATGGATCCGGCACATGAATGTACGCTATCAGCTGTGTCATCATCTTGTTGGGGTTTAGAACGCTCTAATGACTTTTCCTCCAAAATTTCGGCTTCTTCTTCGAAGCCTACAGTGTCATCTTTGGAGGAAAATGCATTCATTGGAGGCAGCCTATGTAGTGATATCACGGGTGTGTCTAGACTTTTCGTTCGCCTCTCTGTTGTGGGTGACTCCAAAGTGGCCTTTTGCCTCTGCAATGAAACGGAGCCTTCGGATAGATTAAGGCGAGCATGCGCAAAAAGTATAGGAGCGTGGCCTTTGGACCTCATCACCATAGAAGAGTCTATGATTTCCTCTATAAGTTTCACTTTAGACTTGGCTATTTCGGTTCTTGGTGAGGTTTTCTTCTTCAGCGTGTAGTCAATATCTGTTACGGTAATTTTTTCTTCATGGCAAGTTTCATAAATATCATCGTTGCTTCTGAAGAACTCATTGTGTTCCAAAATAGGAGACGGTATATTTTCGTTGCGTTGATAATCATTTGTGCACTCATCCATTCGTCCTCGTACCGGTAAATGAGGTTCATCCTCCGATGACGGTATCGATATGGAACGTTCGGATATGCGCCTCAGTTCCGTTGCGTTGGCATAGTGCGGATCCAATTTTTGAGTGTGATAACGACTCTCTAGTTCCGCTAGACGACGGCATTGCGGTGGGGATCCCTCGATTTCTGTAGAACTCATTGTCTGTCCTCTTCCCCAGGCTGCAGATATAAGACGGCTTTGCTCTATTCTTAATATTGGTTCGATTTCCTTGCGAGACTGTGGTGGGGAGAATTCTAAACGGTCCGGTATAGCTTCTGCTGAACCAAATACGTCATCCGAATCTAGACTTTCGTCGTCAGAAGAGAAAGATGTTATGCGAGTTTTTGCCTTCTTAGGTTTGCCCGACACCTTGGTTTTTGGTATCACACGCGCTTTCAATGATTTTCGGGCATTTGCCTGAAGTTCAGCTCTTAGGCTTTGTATAAGCTCGATTTGTTTTTGTTCCAGCTTGTTCTTCTGCTGCTGCAAACTTTCAGTGCGGGAGCTGGTGGCTGAGTCACTCTCGATTTGACTTAATTTTTTGTTTAGCTTCTCCAACAAAGAAGGTTCTATTTGTTTGGTTATGTCACGTTTTGTCGGCGAAGACAGCTGTATAATGGGTATAGTTTTATCCACTTCCAAAGTGATGGGGTCCACTTTGGAGAGATCGATATTTTGTGTAAATAAAAACTCCTTTGTTTCTGCAGGTAATAAGCTGTCCAAGATATCTGGTAGAAAATCGGCTTCTGGCTGATGTAAAGTTTTCGCCGACTCAACTTTTGGCGACTTTGGCGATTTAGGCGATTTCGGAGACTTTGGAGACTTGGGTGATTTGGGCGACTTGGGTTTGGTGTGTTTTTTCTCACTAGGTGATGGCGCAGTGCCATTCATGATGTGTCTTTTATGGAGAACATAGGGTATATCCTCTTTAAGGACCTTAGTGAAACGTCTTTCGTATTCGCGGAAAAAGGACTTTGGCATTTCAAAACCCAATTTAGGTATATCCGATGATTTTAGGGGAGAATCGTAGCATTTTGGGATTTCAAAGTTTCCATGGGCCTTACACAGAGGCGGCGCACTGGGAATCTGCTTATATATATAATCCTCATCACTGGAATCGGCCGGCGTTAGATCAATCGACTTTTGGTGCATTAGCACATGTCGCCGGGAATTACTACCGAGACGGGCACGATTTGCCAAGGAATTCGGGTCACTTTTAGTTCTTTCCACTGTTGCATGAGAATAGTTGAGGGGCACCATAATCGGATTGTACTCCTCAAAGTGTGTTTTGGCCATTAACTCCTCTTTGCGCGTAATTTTTTGATGCATTGCCCGGGCCTGCTGTTTTTCAAACTCGGAAACTAGCTCTGGCGTCAAGGGATACTCGGGACTTTGTTTGGTTTTTTCTTCCTTTCCAGGAGACTCCCATTGCTTGCCATAGTTTTGTATACACTCTATGCGATCACGATCGAAGCTAAAGATGTTCTCACTATCGGATCTTCTCCGGAATGTAGACATTTTGCAAGACTGCGATTCGGACTTTTTAAAGGGTGCAGTTTGATCAATGGAATCGTTGGTTTGTATCTCTTTTTCCTCCTTTTTTTTGGGTGTATTGGCAGAATCTGGAGATTTGGAACCAAAAGATTTAGCATTCCTTTCAATTTCGACGTTCTGTAAACTTATGGAGTGAACCTTTGAAGTTTTCGCCGACTTGTTGCTTGGAAATGTCGAATATGTATCACGACTGTCATAGAAAGAACTATTAACCGAAGAAGCCTGTGCGTCGGACAGTAGGCAGTCGTGAGACTTAACTTTTGGACGTACGGTAAGATTGTCTGTTTCCACAATTTCTACGGCATCATAATAATCGCTTTTGGACTCTTGACTGGATTGCAGAAATTTCTCGTATTTTTCCTTCTTACTCAGATGTTTATATATCTTACCTGTGGTTGTGGGCATTTCATAGTTCTTGCCCAAATAATCACCTATTAACGACTCTTTGGAATCTTGACTGGACGCCACAGAAGTCTTAGACTTTGTGGTCTCCCTCGATTTTTTGCTATCCGTGTGATACAAACTGTCTCTTGATTTTTTGCTTGAATCGGGGCTTCGCGAAATTTTCGTCTCATATATGTCGGATCGCGACTCTTGACTAGATGTCCGCGACAAGTTACCTTTAATTTTTTTATAAAAATTGCCATCTGATTTTACGGACAACTTTTCGCGTGGCAAATACCGAGGATCTTCAGAATCCCAGATTTCGTTCATCAGCTCGGCCGCTGATTTACATTTCACATCCATAGCCGACCTGTATTTGTGATGTTCCGATACCGATTCATCGTCCGTAGGTATGTAATTGCCGGAGTCTAGAGAACAAGAACGCATATGATCTTCTGATCTACGACGACCACTAAAGAAGTCAATATCATATTTTTCCAATAGCTCATAACTGTCCTGGGAAATATCATCTTGAGACCCAGAGTAGTCCACGTGATGACCATAACCTCGACGGTGATGATGATCCTGCGTATTGTAGGTACTACCCGGGTAACTGGAGGAATACACTTTGGAATGAGACATGGGTGAGAAGTCTTGGGTAGCATCTATGGAATGATTTTTGGTAACGTACAGTGAGTGACGAGAGTCGTCGTACCGCGTTACAGGAGAATCAATACGATTAAACGAAAAGAATTCCTTATCGAAAGCTGTCATTGGTTTTGACTGCTCCCGGTCATAGTGGGAAAAATCATAAAGGTCTTTGCAGGAGGAGCTTTTCAACCAGGATTCCTTTTCTACTTGGTCGTATATGTTCCCCTCGCCCTCCTCCTCTTCGTCGTCGTCATCGTCCTCGTCCTCATCACGACTTTCACTGGAATAGGCACCATTTTTATTGTAGGTGGCCGTAGAGTACAAATTCGAAGACGACATCTGGTATTCTAGTTTCTCGGAGGACGTCTTGAAACGGTCTAAGGGTGATCCCGATGAGCTACGATCGTCTATAATAGGCGGAGGTTTAACAATGTCCTGTGTGTAAATGGTACGATAGGCTAAATGTTGAGGCAAATTAGAGGATTTGGGAAGATGTCCCACCGATTGGTGGGTCAAGTAATGACTATCATAAGAATCTACAGAATCTACTCCTGACAATTCTGAGTTTCTAGGTAAGGAATGTGTATGTCGGGGCATATTGTTAACTGATGCCGAACTTTGGGAATCTACGGAAGGATTTAGATAATTGTCCGAGAGCGCCAACTTAACCCTGTCGGTATTCACTGCAGTTGTGTACTTTTTGGTATTGAAGCCAGTACCAAAGTACGAGGAAGAAGAATCCGAAGGATGGTTTAAATCATTGTGATATTGACAGTTCATGTTTGAAAATGTGTTGTGTTTAATGGAGTCGATCACGGGCATTCGTATATCCGCTGACATGCCCAATTGTTTGGCCCGGGTATATTGTAGTATGGTCTCGTCGATAAATTCGTCTGAGAAATGTTTTTCACGTGTCTTAGCCTTAGTTTTGCGATTAACAGTCGCATAGATATCATTGCGATCGTTTAGATTTAACGTCTCGCTATTTGTGATTTTATTCTCCATTTTGGGAGTAAAATCAGGATATTTATAATGATTGATATCGTGAATATCACTGTAGATGATGTTGTCGGTTTCGGTTTCCGTCGAGGTTGCGTTATTATTTAACATGCACTGTTTAGACATCGAATAATTGGTACTGCTATAATGGACTGGGGTGACAGTTTGAGATGGGGACTCCTGTGACCGATGCGGCAGATGAGGGGCAGTTATTGTTGCCGCCGACGTTGCTGTGCCCGCCGCCGATGCTGCCGTATGCATACTCTCCCGATTGATGGTAGATAGTGTCAAGTCCGAATCCACTTCCTCCTCGGGCAAATCCGATTCCTCCAATTCCCGCTGCATTTGCTCCACCGGCTCCAACTGGTCCTCCTCCTCCTCCTCCTCCTCCTGATCCAATTCCATAGAGCTGCTGAGATCCACTGAGAGACCCACCGTATTGGTGGTGATAGTGCGACGGTAATTGTTGTTGCTGCTGGTGGTGTTGACATTGCTGAGTTGCGGCGACACAGGGACAAACGCCTGGGATGCCACTGAGACTCGACGAGGGGTGTTGCTGCTGTACAAGTGGGACAAGTGGCTCAGACCTGACACATCCGTGCATCAATCGTGTTCAACGAGAGAGGTATTGAGAGCATTTGGATGTGAGGAAAGGAAGAAGAGAGCAAGAGAGAAAGTAAAGTTAAAGAGAAACACCGACCATTTGAATTTGTGAATTATCTTACTCTTTAGACAGTTTTTCATGCTTTTATCTTTTGGTTGAGGGAATGGGGAATACAAACCATAAGGAATTGTAATGAACTGAAGCCGAAATTATAATTTCACTTGAACTGAAAAATGCATGCACCATCTGAACTTTTTTTTTTCTTGGAACACTTTTAATCAAATCATAAAATCACTATAATTATTTAAAACACGTTGTTTTTTTTCTTCAATTTTTTGCATACAAACAAAAATTTCACTAAAAATTCACAATCGAAACTTAATAAAAATATAGAAATTTGTTAAAAGATATCTAAGAGCTGCAAGGAATTATAACGCTCAGATTATTGTAAAATATAACGAAATAAGAAGATTTTTCAAAACCCTTGAATAGTCCTACTAATATGATTTGTTCTAACAGATGTTTATAAATGCTGTAACGCAGCGATTCTTTTCAATATTTTGTATTCAAGTAGTATAAAAGCTTTTGCTTTTATGATTTATTTTAAAAATTGATTCCAGTATCACTAAAGTGGGAACTCGATTGAGTACATATATTTAAATTACTTGAGAAACTCAATATTTGTGTATTAAAGTTTCTTCGGAATGGAATACCACTTTGTATTGACGCGGAGTCTGAGCGTGGTCGGTCATTTAGTTTGTTTGTAGTGTTCGATTTTGCGATTTTTTACAATTGGCAAAAATATCGTACAAAGATTTTGTCTCAAATTTGGTATTGCAAATTGAATTTTGCTGGGCGAATCACTGAAAATATTATAGGAGTCTTACGGTGAATGGACTTTATAAAAGCGTTCGAGATGTGGTACAAGGTTTGCTTCGCTCTGCTTCCACTATCAAACTCTTCAAGTTAGTGTAAGAAATGATAACTGAAAATCGTCATTTTAATTTGATGGAAATAGACGCTGAACTTACGTTAACATCGATAAATTGTAGCCAATGGTGACTGAAAATCGTCTCATTGATTAATTCGTACCATTTTACATGATTTTAAGGGTATGAATCGCATTGCTGCTCGAAAGAACTGATTTTCTTTAATACCTCAATCACGTAAAGGTCGCTAAAGACATACTGGAAAGAATTAATTAGGATCCCATAAAACGCATTATAGCAGGCGATGAGACATGAGGTTACGCCTTCCAACTGAGTCGAAACAAAAAAAAAAAAAAAAAAAAATAAAACGTCAAAGCTGATAAAGATTCAAAGTAGTGTTGACTATTTTCTTTGATTATCGCGGTTTTGTGCACTCGAAATTTTTGCCAAAAGATCAAAAGGTAAACTAAAAATATTATCTGGCTGTTATGCGGCATTTGAGGGAACAAATTTGTCCAGGAAATCTCATTGATTTCGCATTATATCTTCTCACGTATCCAATTCATTGGATATGGTTCGGGCGGACCTTTTTCTCTTTCCAAAACACAGAATTACCACTTCGATGCACCCGCTTTCAGTTCAGGGAAGACATACAAGAGAATACATGGCAAGAACTGACTTTTTTTTTTGCGAAAAATGTGTTTGAAAAATATTATTCGTTATTTCCGAATGGGTCTACTTTGAAGGCGGTACCAAAATTTCAATGAATAACAAATATGTTGCATTTTATTGGACATTTCTTGAAACTTTTTTGACATACATTCTGTCAAAATTTGATTTGTTATTATGATTTTGGTCGGCTTCCCCTGCATATTTTCTGGAAGTTTTATAAGAAAATTTGTTAAAAATATGAACGAGTTGCAATAATGCCGAATATTATGAAGCAAAGTTGCGGAAAGCTTGTAATTTATTAAAATAAATTCGAAAATATGGCCTTATTCGAAATTAAATCGTTTTGGGTCTGTGCAAAAGGAAAATAATTAAGATGATCAGAGTAAAACGGTATGAAGTTTTGTAATGCGTAGCCCACGTACGCATTCAACTTCTTATTTTAAGTTTTCTTTTTAAGGTATTTTCCAATTTTGAAAAGGTTGTAGCATATATAACGACATAACTCAAGAGCGAATCATTCAATTTGGTTAATAAATATATTAATTTCTTAAATGTAATCAGAACGACTACTTGTCGATTACTCAACTACTCGAAGTATTCGTCAGACACATAGAGGTCTGATAGAATTGATGGTTGCCCCAGGGCTCGAAGTCACAACCATATGCGTGTACTTTTAGCGCTACGGAAAGTCACAACGCCAAAAATTTGTTTGTTATTTGGTTGTGCTTAATTTCAAAATAAAACTACATCAAGTTTTCGAACAACTTTTATAAAACACTTAACCTAAAATAACAAACCAAATTATAAATTATGGAAACAATTTATAAAATAGGTCGAGAAAAAAAGTTGTAGGAGTAAAATATATGTTTTTAAAATAGGAATCAGTTAAATTAATGTTAAATAATGTTTATACAGAGTATTTGATTTAAAACAATAATTCAGTGAGATGAAATTTTAAAGACTTGGGTATACTATTTCGTATGGTAATGTGGATTAAGAAAACTTAATAAATAATATATTTGCATCATGTCATGAGATCTGTTATTTGAATATATTGGATAGCGATTAGATATCGGTCAAGTTATAAATTTAGCTTTTTTTATTTCGGCGATATTTTTTAAATTTTTTTTTGATAACACACTCATTACCTAGCGCAAGGCACCTTTACACAATTTCATTATGTGGGCGATTGGGCGGTCTGTTTTTTAATTATAAAACATTTGTGTTTTAGCGATTTTTTTTTCGCGGTTATGGGTTAAATTTGTGTCCCTATCACTTCGTTTGATTTTTCTATTTTTCAGTGCTTTCTTAAATGAACGCATTACCTATAAGCACATTTTTCTCTACAATTTCTTCAACAAAGAGAGAACAAAAACAGATGCGACGGCGGCCCCAAAACTAGCCGACCTAACAAAGAAGTCACAAAAATATTGGGACAAATTTTCTTTATTTTTCAACATAATCTCCTTTTAGCTCCAGACACTTTTTCCAGCAATATTCAATAGCTTCCATACACAATTTATAGTAAGAATTGTCAAACTTCTTAAAGTAGCCATCAACCGCAGACTCCACCTCTTCATTATTGGAAAATCTTTTACCACCGAGCCATTTTTTCGAGTTTGGAAATAGAATATAGTCCGAGGGAGCTAAATCTGGCGAATAAGGTGTGTGATGAAGCAATTCGAATTTTAATTCATTAATTTTGGGCCATCGCAATAGTGAATGTGTGAATTGGAGCATTGTCTTGACGAAACAACATTTTCTTTTTCGCCAAATGAAGCAATTTTTCGAAAATTTTATCACCTAAACGCTGCAATAATTAAGCATAATATTCGCCGTTGATCGTTTTTGTCTTTCTGAAGATAATCAATAAAAATAATCCCATGCGTATCCCACGAAAAAGATGATTTAGACATGATTCTCACACTCAAGTTCACTGCTTTAACTGTTTCTTTGTCTCAGGTGCGAAGTGGTGGAGCCACGTTTCATCCATGATTATAAATCTACGCAAAAATTCGGTTTTATTGAGGTAAAATATCGTCAAGCACTACTGAAACACCTTCATGACGCAATTTTCCCTCTACTGAAAGCAAGCGCGGCACCCATCTTCAAATAAAATCTTCAGTTAATATACGCTGTATATCACTTTTTGTAACCCATCATTTCAGCTAACTTATGCACCTTCAACCACTGCTGACGATTATCCAATACCATTTTGTGGATTTTCTTAACCGTGTCTGGCATGGACACCTGAATTGGTTGTACGGCCTCGTTTAAACTCTGCTAGCCAATTTTTTTTAAATATTTTTTTTAATATTGGTTGGTCTCAAACCTTTCACATGGAAATATTAAATCACATAACGGTGCCTAATCTTTCCCATGTTTACAAATTCACTGAAATCGTTAACTTTTGGTGGCTCAAATAGAAATGCTGGACAACGTAGCCCGTTGAAACTTAAAACACATATTTTATTAGGTTGCCACTTTTTACCAAAATATTTTTTTTTTCAAACTACTGCCACCATCTATACGTCAAATAGGCTAGTTTTAGGACCGCCCTCGTGCCCTGAACGTTACGTCCTCCCTATTCGTGGAGCTCTCTAGTGGGTTTTTGAAAAATCATGATCATAACGTTTAAAAATTTGCCAATATGACATTAAGTGAATGACAAATCTGAACCAGAGACTGTAACAGTTCTAACCAGCGTTGCCATAACTTGAAAATGGGAAAAAGCGAAAATTTTAGCGAAACAAAGCTAAAAAAAAATAAGAAAAAATATGTAGTTTGACCTGTATGTATGAACTTTTATTGCGTTTTATAAGTTGAAACTTAGCACATGAGATCTTTATTCATACTAAAAGTTCTTGCAGCATAAGGTGTACATTTAAAATTCAATTTCATTCAAGAGTTCATAATATTGGTTAACATTATTTACTTCGGTTAATATATTTAAAGATCCAAATAAAGGGCGTCCCAACAAAAACGCAAGATTTATATTTGGCGCCATTCGAAGTGTCATTGTTTGACATTTGAATAATTGTTATTGTTTGCTAGTAGAAGGTACGAGGTTAGTAAAAATGGAGCGCTACACGAATGAACAACGCATTCTCATTGTGAAATTGTTTTACCAAAATGGTGAAAGTTTTGTGGCTACAAAGATCGCAAATTGCAATCAATTTGGGGTCACAATAATACTCCAAAAGAGTCAACTGTAAAGAGATTAATGGATAAATTTGCCAAAACTGGGTCAGTTAGTGATGTAAAGACAACAACACGCCTTCGACCAGGTCGATCGACTGAAAATGTCGTAGCTGTACGTGATGATGTCGCTCAAACTCCGTCCACCTCACTACGACACCGAGCTCAGCAAATTGGTGTCTCCAACTCCACTATGCAGCGAATTTTGACGAAAGATTTGCATCTTCATGCATACTAAGTTCAATTGACTCAGGAACTGAAGGCAGCTGACCATGGACAGCGAAGGGAGTTCGTTAATTGGGTATTGGAGAGACAACATGAAAATGCTGGTTTTGCGGATAAAATCATCTTCAGTGGCGAGGCTCATTTCCATCTTGATGGCTTCGTCAATAGGCAGAATTGTAGCATTTGGGGTGAGAAAAATCCTCGAGTGATTCACGAGAAGCAAATGCATCCTCAACGTGGGCTGGAGGAATCATTGGACCTTTTTTTATGAAAATGAGGCATGTCAAGCGCAAACAGTCAATGGTGTTCGGTATCGTGAAATGATATCCAGTTTTTTCGTGCCTAGAATTGAAGAAATGAATGTGGAGGGCATGTGGTTTCAACAAGACGGCGCCACATGTCACACAGCCAGAGAAACAATTCAATTGCTGCATCAGTCATTTAAATCTTGCGTTCTTGTTGGGACACCCTTTATAAAGAAAATTTTCAGAAATCGCCCGTTTTGAAAAATTACTTTAGCTCGTAAACTACATGGACCGTGATTAGACTTAAATAATCATATAGAAAGGATCACAACAACATAAAATCTACTTTATCCTATTCCAATTAAATCGTTTTGTCTTGCGAATACAGATAATTTTCTATGACACTTTCCAAATTTATTCAATTTCTCTGAAAATACCGAAAGCTTTAATAAATTTCATTTCTTTGATGAAATATCGTTTTAAATCAAATTATAATGTCTACAGAACTACCGACTACTTAAAAAAACTAAATAAATTAATAGAAATATTTCAGGAAATTGAAATAATAAGTAAAACAATGATATTACATTCAAACTTACCTAAATTGTGATCGCTTGGATGCGCACGACCCGGATCTTGGGCGCGTTGTTGTTGCTGTTGGTGTGTTGGATGCTGAGTGGTGCTGTGTTGGGGTGAAGTCCATGACTGCTGACCCGGAGGGGAAACAGATCGAATCGCATTCATTTGATGGTCCGCCGCACCCGCTGCCGAGTGGTGTAATTGTTCCGCCGAGGTTGGCGATTCCGAGGCATAATTCTTCGTCTGATAAATCTCCACCTGGGCTGCTGTGACCTAAATCGAGAGAGAGAGAGAAATTGTAAGTATAAATTCAAGATGAAAAGAGACAGCAAAATTACTTGAGAATGCTTGCGGTCGGTAGGATTGTCTTGTCGGCGATCCAAGGTATCCGCTGCCCTCTTCGTCAGAGAAGGCGTCATCGAGTCGGTGCATTGATTGCGACAATCCCAGGCTGCTGCAATGTGGCCAAAGCAATTATACAAAGTATAGAATACAAAATGAAGTTAATTTTGTTGAGAGAATTTAGAGAATTTTTTAAGTTGTAGGAAAATGAAATTCAAAAAAATTCGAAATTATAAATACTGGTAATTGAATGAAATAACACAAATTTAATAAAATACTAATTAAAAGTACAAATAAAAAAAAAAGAAACAAAAAACAAAAATAAATACAAACCGGTATCGATTGGGAGTAAGGGATTGGCTGAAATGCTGGAATTCACATAGGTATGCGATTGACTTCGGCTACTTGCATTCAATGGCCCTTGCCGGAATGATTGTGACCTGCAGCAAGAAAAGAAAAGACAAGAGGATTGATACCACGTTTTCCATAAAAATGTGCTCTCTTTTCTTTCTAACGTTTTTTTTTTTTTTTTTTGGTTGTTGTTAGTTGTGAGTGTAAATATTTTCATTTTATTTTGCTTTCAATAGTGCTTTCTGCGCTTTTCTTCTCAATCAAAATTTCTTTGTTTTCAGTTCATATTTTATTTATTTGGTTTTAATAATTTAAAAATTGCGCGCTTTTGCTTTTGGAGAAAATGAAAATTTTTCAAAACATAAAATTAATTGAAAGCATACGAAAATTATAGTACATAAATTGATTAAAATTAAAAATAACCAACGAAATTATTAACCAATTAAGAAAATGCTGGGGTCAAATATGCCCTCAGGCGACTACGACTACAACTATGTACAACTATTAACTATCATTTATACAAACGTAACCAGCATTCCAAGGTAAATGTGATTTTATCGAGATTGGGGAAGGAGGATTTGGAGGTTTGCTTCATGAGATGACAGTGAAAATGATGAAATGCCATGGAATGATTTGGGATTTTTAATAGAAAATTTCAAAAATTTCCGCTGCTAGAAAATGATTATACTATACACTAAAAAGACGCCCTACAGTCAGCAAACCAAAATGCAATTTTGGGTTGCTTTATGGTGATTAATAATATGTTGACTTTTCACGTTGAAATTCTATATAAAAAAAATGTTGTAAAATTTTAAGTTAAATGTTTCCATCAGCTGGCACAACAGCTTAGCTTAATAATTTAATAATTTGCATCCAAAACATGGTTGGAAAGCAGTTACAAAATCTTAGAAAACTCTGGAAATACTGAATTCAATTGCATTTTTTCGAAGTATTCCATAAAAGTTTTATGCTACAAACAGTTTGAAACGAAAAACCAGAAAATTTAGCGAAATCCACACTTATTTCAGACAAGACTTTTTCTATCGATGTAGCTGATTACTTCGGGAATTGAAAATATTGGAAATTTTAAAAGACCTCTGAAGAATTCAAATGGAATTTTTCTCATAAGTGTGTTGTTTTGGTATTGTATTTGAATAATACGTCATAATTGATCATGACCAACTCTATTTGAGCCATTTACGTGGTTATACGTTTGTTTATGATTTAATTCGGTCGAAGAGTCCAATTAAGGTTGTTATATCATAAATCATCGTTAAAGTTCACGCTATTGCCTCAATTGGTTGGGGAATGCAAGGACACTTGCTTGCTGTGGCCGTAAGTATACCATTTGCAAACAAAATTTAAATTTTGCACATGAAGAAAACATGGATCTATTACTGTATACCAGAAATGCAGGAATAGTCATCCCCAATTTACTTCATCGCTTGAACTGTGAAGATGGTTAGAATGGGGATTCGACACCATAAATTGAACTACCATTAATCTCCTTTCTTTTAGCAAGAAAGCAAAAAAAATTATAATCGACATCGGCGATAAAATCGAAAAGTCGATTTTTATATTGTAAAAGTAACCTTTTAATTTCTACTTTTTTTTTTAGTAAAAAAGAGAAATTTCAAATCGACTTTTGTGTTGCGAAAAAGTCAATTTTTATATTGTAAAAGTAAACTTTTATTTTTTACTTTTTTTTAGTAAAAAAACGGCAAATTTCAAATCGACTTTTGTGTTGCGATAAAGTCGAATAGTCGATTTTTATATTGTAAAAGTGAACTTTTATTTCCTACTTTCGTTTTTAGTAAAAAAAACGACAAATTTCAAATCGACATTTGTGTTGCGATAAAGTCGAAAAGTCGATTTTTATATTGTAAAAATTAACTCTTATTTCCTACTTTTGTTTTTAGTAAAAAACGACAAATTTCAAATCGACATTTGTGTTGCGTTAAAGTCGAAAAGTCGATTTTTATATTGTAAAAGTGAACTTTTATTTCCTACTTTTGCTTTTAGTTAAAAAAACGACAAATTTCAAATCGACTTTTGTGTTGCGATAAAGTCGAAAAGTCGATTTTTATATTATAAAAGTGAACTTTTATTTTCTACTTTTTTTTTTAGTAAAAAAACGACAAATTTCAAATCGACTATTGTGTTGCGATTAAGTCGAAAAGTCGATTTTTATATTGTAAAAGTGAACTTTTATTTCCTACTTCTTTTTAGTAAAAAAATGACAAATTTCAAATCGACTTTTGTGTTGCGATAAAGTCGATTTTTATAATGTAAAAGTGAACTCTTGTTTTCTACATTTAGACGGTATTGTCAGATCTGTAAAATATAGTTTTATGTAAAATATGAAACATATAAATTTCTACAAATTTTTATTGCTATCTTTCTAAATATTACTCTGTGCTCAATAAATTCCAACTCGCAGGATTGACTCACACAATCGGGTGGCAAAATTATAACTTATTGAAACTCGCCTTCAGAAATTATAGAGAAAATATCGATTTTTTGCTAAACTGGTCAACATGTAAGAAATGTGCTGGATGACGATAGTCTAACATTATGCAGCGGTACAGTGAACAAAACTTAAATTGTTTAATTAGAAATTTCAGAGGGAAATTGAATGAATTTCTGTAAATAAATTAATTTGTATATGTAGCAGATTCCAGAAGGCAATGTGGCAATTGAGTTATATATTCTCAGACCTTACATTATCCAATGCTTTATGTCTGTTAAACTTGGCTGCATTCACTGCAATAGAAAGAATGTTATAGAGAGAAAACTGGTTTCGGAAAAATTTTGGAAGTTTTGGAGATCCCAGAAGAGGTGCACCAAGATAATCCATTTTCAATGTTAAAATTTGGTGCCGTATCGTAAGCGACACCTACCTTCATTCTATTTCTTTATGGAAAAAGCCAGAAAAAAACTTAAGTTAAATCCAATCTTTACTGGCTATTTGAAAGAAGCTACATTTAGCGGGGAAAAGGCTAAATTGGCAACACTGGTCACAGCGTTGCCAAGTCCCTCCACAGTCCACAGTCCCTCCTAAAGAATTATTTGTGATTTTTATTACATTGCTTCAAGAAAAATAATTAAATATTTGCCATATTTATAATGTAGCTCAGAAATAAAAATTACTTTTAATTTAAAACCTGTTTACAACGTTTTTATAATTCGAATAGTTTTCCGTTTTGAGGAAATTTTATTGTCACTGAGTGGAGTTACCATAAAACTACTGGAAAAAAGAGTAAATCGCTTCTATAGTTTTTGTCTTTGCAAATTTCATCGGAGAATGAAACTTTGAAATCGAACAAATATGTTATTGATTAAAAACTAAACAGTTCGGGTAGGCTATATAACGATATACTATATAGCAACGGTTTCGCGGTAGGACGGTGTATCAAGTTAGGTTACCTCGGATAAAAATATAAAAGCTAACCTTTGCAGGCCGAGGAATTAAAAATGTTGATATGTGGTTTTTAAAACCAGTTTTGTTTTTACTTGGAAAGCCAATACTTGGAAAGCCTTTGACCTAGAAAAGTGGCATCTAAAAGGTGTTTTGATTTTCCTAAACTTATACCAAAGGGATTGTTTTGGGTCCGAATTACATTGTATTTGTATTTTTCTTCCCATTCTTTAGTAATTTTTCTTGTTATCGCACAGTGGTATCGCCTGACAAAAGTGTTTTCTCGCATTTGAGCAGTTAAACTTTGCATAACACTGACTTACGAGTTAGTAATGATGTTATTTTTAGTCAATTTCTACCCTACACCTGGTTTCTTTTTCTTTAGAATTTAAGGTTACATCTTGTTTATTTTAAAACTACACATTCCGTTATTTTCCATCCATAACTCGTTGGGAGAATATCAGCCACATCACCACCTCTCACATACAGTACTCTTGGGCCATGTTGTAAAATATTAGCCGCACCAAATGCAACATTCCTTCCGGCATGAAGCCACAGTAATTTCTAAATCGAATGATCAAGTAATAGCATTCATTATCTCTTACAATAAGACCACACAAAAGAATTTTATTCGAATAATATTCAACAAATAACAAGATCTATATAATAATTCCGGAAAACTAAACACTACTTTCATCCTTGTAAGTTGTAATCTCGATAACTTGTTAAAGCCTATACGAAAAACTGTGCACAAACTGTGTCGTAGAGCTGTTTTGATTGAAGAAATGTAGAAAGAGTCTCTGATTTTGTAGGTGAATTTTGGATTTTTGAATCCATTCAAAAAAAGCATCCTCCTGCCTGAAATGTTATCGCGAAATGATTTCAAACAAGAGCAATAACTTCTGAAAACCAAACGCTATTTCAATGTCTCTGAAAAACGAAACATTATTTCAATAACTACGGAAGCTTGTTAAAGCTTATATGGAAAACTGCACTTAAACTGAGTCATAAAGATATTCTGATTAGAAAAATACATAAAAAAAAGCCCTAATTTAGGAGATAATTATCCAAATTTGATTTTTGAATATAATTTATAATTTAAAAATGCCTGAAGAGTAATTGCGAAATGATTCCAAGCATGCTTTTTATTAGTCAGTACATTATTGGCTATCACGTAATAGGTAAGCTTGACAACATGACAAAAAATCACCCTGTGATATGATATAAAAGTGAATCAATTCAATAGCTTGTTGACCTGGTTTCCAATACCAATTGGAAATTGGCCACAGGGATCTTCCAAGTTTGCATTAATTGCTTTCACAAAGTAACGCTTCCCTCAAGGAAAAAATACACTTAACTCACACTCTCCTGTAGGCCAAAGACAAATGCCATTGATTCTAATGGATTTCAATGGTCCAAACTCAGAGACATAGGAGCGTCCGCAAGTCATAATTTTTGCACTTTGGACTTTTCTAATATAGTAATTCCACAAATGGAGATGGTCCAAGTTTGTGCTCATTGCTATTAAGCGACTCAAGTCTATTAAATTTCTTTTTTTACTTTTGCTTTGGCTGATTTTGTTTGACCAATCTTCGCCCAAACAACCAGGTTTCAAAAAAATCGTCTATGCGGTATTGTCTAAAAAATTAAACACTAAGTCTAAAGAATCTAGCAAACATGTTCCACTTAAGAAGTTCGTAATAACCAACATGTTTTGTGTGAGAAGTATTAAAACTATCTTGAGAAAATAGTGGCTGAACTATTTGAATTGAAAGCTGAGAATTAACACAAGTATATCTTATGGTCAAAAGCAAATTAACACCGAAATTTGGTAAAATCGGCCAATACAAAGACTGAACAAACCTCAAGGAAAATGATCAGTTTTCTAAACAATTTGATCTTTCATTGGTTTAATAGCGGTGGTACTATATAGATACTGCAACTAACCGTTTAAACTAATGTAATTTAAAAAAAAAAATTCTGAATATATTCACTTTCACTGGAAAAACGGCATATGTCGTTATAGACGTGCGATAAGCCGACGTTTCTCACATGCCCACTTAGTCGCCGGTCTGGCAAGGCTGTCAGCTGTTAAATGCCTGTCATCTGAAGTGTTATTTATTAAGTGAAAGGTTTGCCATTTACGAATAAGGACCATTTAACAACTGAAGAACGCGTAAAAATAGTTAAAAGTTACTACCAAAGTGGTAATTCAAACGTGCATTACGGGATGATTATTATGGTCGTCATAATCGACCTACTGTACAAGGAATTGACAAGATTATAAAGAAATTTGAAGAAACTGGAAGCATTACAGATGTAATCAGGCCTGTGCCTCTTGCAATGTACACACTGCCGAAAATATCGCTTCTGTTACTAAAAGTGTGTAGTGAATTTGAATTCAGAGCGCTACCGCCGTATGATAATCAATTTTTTTTTGTCTGCAATTGAAGATTGTAAGCTGGACGATATGTGGTTTCAACAAGATGGCATTCCGAGCCACACAACACGGCCGATTTTGGCTTAATTTCATGAGAAGTTTCCAGAAAGCGTAATTTCAAGTTTTGGCGTCGTCAATTGGCTACCAAGATCATGTGATTTGATGCCGTTAGATTTTTTTTGTGGGCCTACGTCAAAGGCCGTGTTTACACGGATAATCCGCAAACGTTGGAGCATTCGAAAACCAACATTCGTCAAGTTATCGTCGAAGTACCGCCCGAAATGTGCGAAAAAGAAGTCGAAAACTACCTCAAAAGGATCTAGTGCTGCAATCAATCCAGAGGCGGTCATTTAAATGACATTGTATTTTGTACAAAATTACAAGGTCCAAGCATTATAATGACAAAAGTTTTATCGAAAGCACAGCTTTATGTACATTTTATTTAAAGCGAAAAATTGATAATCCGGTTTGTAAGAAACCCTTTTGAAGTCTGTATCCTAACTTCGTATAAAGTTTTCTTATATCTATTTCACGAACTATAAAAACTAAATTATCAACTAAAATATCGCTAATTGGCAATTAGATCGTGAAAGGTAGTGAAAATTATATCGAAAAAGGCACATACTTCCATCCAATATCAACTGAACAACTGCCCTATACATGAAAAATTAGTGAATGAAATGTACTAAGTTGGAACTAATGCTGCCGATTAAGTATCAACTGTCATGTAAATTAAATACAGACTCGATTCTCAGAAATATTATGTTTCTAAATTGGTAGCACTTTGCCAGACATCTCTGTCAAATTTCACTTCAAAATTATCATTAGAGTTTGAGCTGGGGTTGGTTTTGTACAACGCAAAAATCGATTTTTATAATGCAATGCCTGATTTTGATTAGTCAGTGAGGTGCATTAAGTTTTGCCCACGAAATTTGGCATTTCTGTTGCGGAAACGTTTAGTTTGTTGCAGAAGGTCTTCGGTAAACGAATTCTTTGTCAGAAAGAATGCCAGAAACAGTTCAAAGAAGACAATGAACGAATTTAAAATGAAGAGCACGCCCGAATGGCCATCAACGTTGGCCAGTGAAAGACTGACGAATTCCAGATTTGATGCTCAACATTTGGGGATCACACTGATGATGTTGGTTTTACAAATGGATAAATCAACACTACTATAAAAGATATTTTGTGGCTCAGATGCACCGAGTCTAGATTCTTACCGAAATACCGAATTTTTGTTTTCGAAAAAGATCACAGCGTTCAGCTTTGGGGAGAGATGGTTTCTGGTAACCAGCATGTTATATGAAATGCGTTATTATGAGAGATGAGACTTTGATCTACGGTTTAGATACGCAAATCACCGATAAATCGAGTAAATATCGAGTCAAAACTGAAATAAGCCCGAAAATATCGCGCCAAAGTCGCTCAAAAATAAAGATTGTGCTGGCAGTTTTCTGTGGTTATCAGGGTATTATTGTGTGTAACGGGTTTCTTCTGCTGGGACGGTAAGGAATATCATTTGAATATCATGCGACGTTTGCATGAAGCCGTTCGCAAAAAGAGGTCTGAGAGAGAGGCATTACGGTAGTATGCCATCTCGAACTACATTGGCTCTTCGTTAGTTGTTCTTCAAAAAATTGAACTGAGATCGCTTCATAGCCGCCTTATTTGTGCGATTTTGTAGCGTGTACCTTCTGGCTAATTCTTAAGTCCAGAAGACCGTTTCGGGGCACCATTTTTTTGAGCCGATTGCAGATATTCAACATGAACCAAATTCAAAAAGTATGAAATTGGATTCTATGTGAACTAACATGCTTGGAGCTGTTGAACGTCGATTTTTTGCATTTGAAATGCTGTTTGTCAATCATAAACGAGAGTATCGTATAATTACTGGAAATGAGAAACGAAACTATTATAATAATCTAAAGATGAAGAATGAACCACGTAGCCATACTCAATATCAAGTCAAACCGAATATTTATCGTAAACAAAAAAACGCATCTTGTGTGTTGGGTGAAATCAACTTGGTTTCGTGTATTATGAGTTGCTCAAATGGAACGAAACTTTTACATACCCCCCTACCGAATGCAATTGAATAGATTGAGTGGATCACTCAAGGAAAGATGTGCCCATTACTGCTCAAGGCATGAACAAATTCCACTAATTCCTGATAATGCTCATCCACATGTTGCGGCGTTCAAAACCTACTAAGAAACTTTTAATTGGGAAGTCCTAGCTCATTCGCCGCATTCTCCAGACCCTTTCGTTTATCACTTGTTGAGGCCTATCTCACCAGGGTTTCCCATCTTACGAAGAAAATTCGGTCGATTCTTAAATGGCCTTAAAAGATTAAACTTTCTAATGATGCCTTTATTCGTATGCTGTCAGGAATATGGGAAATATAGGGTGGCGGATAAGTAACGTTAAAATTTTATAAGTGAATACATTTCTTGTTGAAGTTTTTTTTTCGTCTCTTTACAGAATTAACTAAATAATACTTGGAAAATTTATGATGGAAAGGCTCAGCACAAAACAAAGAACCAAAATTGTTCAATTTTACTTTGAAAATCAGCATTCGATACGATTCAGATCGTATCGAAATTTCTTTCATGTTCGAAATGTTCCTAGCGCTCCAACAATTTACCGATTGGTTCAGCGTTTTGTGCAGCAAGGGGTTGTCTGTGATCTTCCGCGTGCTGGAAAACCTCGTGCAGTTCGAAGTGAAGTGACCATTGCTCGAGTGCAAGCAAGTATTGAGGAAAACCCCGAAACTTCCACCAGGCGACGTTCTCAGCAGTTAGAGATGTTTAGGCGGTCTTTGTAAAGAATTTTACATATTTTACATCTTTTCCCATATAAGGTGCAATTGGTTCACGAGCTAAAACCAAATGATGCACAAGAACGCATTCAATATAGTCGCCGTTAACGTTACTTATGCGCCACCCTTTAGTAGTGGCTAGAGATGGAAAATATTGTTGTGTTTTTCACAAAATAAATAATAAATTATTCACGAAAAACCTGACAATATATTTATACTCGCAATAGTCCTTTCTTGTTGACATTGCTATATAGCCTTCCCAAATAGATATTCCATTCATATTCTACTCGGACATCCAGAGATTTTTCTTATTGCACTAAGAAAATTGGAATAAATTAAACGTATTCGACAACTCTGTACATACATAAAAGCTATGCCTCAATGACATAACCAGGTAAGGTTTATCCGTTTTACACACAACACTTTCATACATGAATGTATGATGTGCATGTGTGCGTTAGTGTAGTTGTGTTATGGGATCAGACATCGTTGTGCAATTTCCATTTACACCTGATCGGGGAGAAATCAATAATGAATTTATGTGCTAGAAATGAAATAAAAAAAACCAGGAGAATACAAACAACACAACAACCATATCAATAACAACAACAACAGCAACAGCAGCAGCAACGGTAGCTATAGCAGCCGAGAACAAAACACAAGAGTTGAAAGGTCATACACATACTACATTAATTATTAAACTACACACACACGCACACATGAATGTAGAAGGTTTTGTGAAGGCATGAATAACAGCGTGGTGGTGGAGATATGTTGTAGCCTGCACAGGGAAAACTAAACGGGCAGTAGTGGGAGGTAGTGGCAGTGATGGATGGTGATACTGGTTGATTACACGGTGATGGTCGAAATGTTGAAACTAGTAGTGTTAACATGGACAAGTACTATTACTAAAGAAACATCTAGAACTTAATGGATATAGACCAAATTACATAGATACATACATATATAGCAATTACTTATTAATATGCATAGTACAAGAGAGAGAGAGAGATAGAGGTCATGTGTGTGTGAGTGTCTAGTGGAACTATAAACGTGTCGTGATAGACTAACAAAGAATGGTCTACGATGATGCTCCGTCTAATGGATGGATGATATGACAACCTAAAATCAACATGTGATGCTACAAAATGACCCACGTATGCCAAGAATGATACAAATGAACGATACGCCTGACAATGAAGATAGTACGAGTGTAACAAAACAAATGTTGATGATAACCAAAAGGCATAAATTACTTCTAAATAAATTTGAATGCCAATTAATTGTTAACAACTTTTATAACATAGATTCTGTTTCAAACTAAAAAAATAACAACAACAAACATAAATCAGGGCGTTTGAAAATATAAAATATCTTAGAAAATAAGAGAAATCAGAAATCACAGGCCTGCATATTTAAGTTACTCCATTCATTTTTCGATGTATGAGAAACTTGCTCTGAATTCGGTAGTATGTATTAGGAGCATCAATTCTTATTCTCAAAAGGAGATAAATGGGCAACCTTCGAGAGTGTTCAGCTTTCACGTGGAAGCAAGTAAGTGAGACAAACTTGTTTTATTAAAAAAGTTTCAGTAGCATTTCCTGTACTGAAATGAAATCTTAATTTGGTGATTTTTTTCGTATGAAAAGAAAACAAAATATGTGTTATTAATCACATCGAAAGCGCAAATCACAACATCAAAACCACAATGTTGAAACCACAATGGATATCTTGAAATTTCTTCAAACAGAATTCCGTTGAAATTTTCACTTGTCAAAAATTAAGGTTCCATACAATTATCAGATCATTAATTTCATTTGGTAGCAACGGAAAGTTTCTTTAATGTTTGCTATAAACAAACAAAGCTGTATTAGCATCAAATTTTCTATTTCCACATTCTGTCTGTGATCGGCAAATTCTGCCTTCATTCCTACACGGAAATATATCAGTGTAGAGCCGCTTAGAAGATGGTAACAAAATAGGTAACAGTTGATGTTTGTTATCTCATTTTGTTTTACTACACATCTTGTACAAACAAGTTGTGGATTGCAATGCACGACTTGTCAAATTTAAGGTTCAAAAAATAATCATGGCATTAATGCCGCTTCGACGCATCAGAAGTTGCCTTCGATGTTTACTACAAACAACCCTGCGTTAGTATCTTTCAAATTTCGCATTTGTGCAAACGGGATTTTTTATGCATCTTGTGTGGGACTAGGAACTCCACTTGAGGTCAATTCCGGCCTTAAGGTTTTTTTTGACTAACTTCAAATTGTACCAAAACACGAGATCTTTTACAGCTCACAGTCTATCGCGCTATAACTTCCATATCTGTGTTTACAAGGAGAAACGACTTAACTACAATTTCCGTTTTATGACATTAAAATGGCGATGGGAAATTTGGGCAAACGGGGCACAACTTGAGGAATTTGTATCCATCAATTCCTGCCTTAAGGTATTTTTTTGGCTGACTTTAAATTGTACCAAACTAGGAAACAGTTTATCGCGCATTAACTTCAATATCTGTGTTTACAAGGAGAAACGGCTTAACCACAAATTTTCCTTTTTAAGCCATTAAAATGATGATGGGAAATTTTGTATGTATTTTGCCCGAAAATAATAACTCCATCCATCAATTCCTGCCTTAAGGTATTTTTTTTTACTAACTTCAAATTGTACCAGACTAGGTCACAGTCTATCGCGCAATAACTTCAATACAATAACATCATTACAAGGAGAAACGGCTTAACTATAAATTTTCCGTTTTGACATATTAAGCGTTTTTCAAAAAATCGCTATTATTGTAATCTGTTATAACTTTTGAAATATACAGAATTTTAAAATCGTACTTAGACGAAAATGTGTATCTTAAGAACATAAATAATGATAACAAAAAATGTGTTCTTAATGATGTCAGTAATTAAAGATATAAGGTAATTTATAAAAAAAATCGCTATTTTGAAAAATTCCAATAACTTGTGTCGTACATGAATTTTCGAATGGGAATTCGACATAAATATGCACCAGGATAAGTACGATAATATTGATGAATAAATTCGACTTTGTTTTAACTTCACTTAAGTCGCTTTTCCTTGAGACCATTGATATGTTTATGGATATGGTAATGACTAAAGTGACAGTGAATGCGTCTGCTACAATCTTTAACGATGCTGCCTAAACAAGAACTTGTGGTCATAGTGGAAATTACAGTAAATTGAAGCCACTGCTTTCTGTCCATTTTGAAATTTTCAACTTTTTATACTGCGTAAATTCTCAATATTTAGGTAACTGTAGAAGAAGCGACTGAAGTTACAAACTGTTTTTTCCGTAGGCTGATGATATTGACATCAATGTCCGCAAAATTTGAGATGTTGCTGCAATCTTCTCAAGCATTTAATGGGGACATAACAAAAGTGAATTTGACTATTAAAGAAGGCAAAGCTAAATTATTTGTTTCGACGAATAAAAAGTCAACTCGTTCAGGGCGCAATGTGAACATTGGTTACTGTAACTTTGGAGTGGTGACTAATATTATCTACCACCAATGCCAATATCTCACCGTCAAAGTAAAGTAAATGGTGTCAGCTTAATAATTAGAAGAAAGCTTTTTGCTTGCAAACACATGATACTACAAACGAGAACAACATAACGTTATCTGTTTCCAGTGACAAAAATTAAATTACTTGGGAAATCTGACTGTAGCTCTTTCACCACAATGATTTGAAAGTAATGCATATTTATATGTACCACTGTCGTCAAAAAAAAAAAAAATTAAATAAAATTAATCTTGATATTACAAATAGACCATTACTGGCAAACAGATCTTACCACGGACTAAGTAAGCCTTAAATGGCGATGCTTTCCATCGCCAAATAAAAATCCAGCTATAGTGAGCGCTGCTTAATAAAAAAGTGCATTTAGGGGAGCAGAAACGTAGAGCAATTTTTGAAAGACAGTTCTGCAAGTAAGGTGGCAGACCGTGGCGTGATCGTTAGTACACTCGACTATCGTTCTTATGATGGCAGGTCCAACTACGCATACAGCCATCTATCATTATTGAGGGGCGATCAGCTTGATGTGTCTGATAACGAACACTTCGAGCAGTCGATTAATCGACAAACCCGGTAAATGCTTCACAAACTGTGATGTTCGGAATCGTCATTAAATTGTAGATCCTGTTGAGTGAGTCTACAAATAGAATGTGTACAAGTATAAGCTTACTGAATATGAGAAGCTCTAACATGTTTCATTCACGAGATGCAGGGGAATTTGGTTTTGTTTGTCCAATCACCAATACAGGGTTGCCCATATTCGACGGAGCCATGTTTTTAAAAAAAAATCAAAGATAAAAATAAAAATTTGGCGGTTGGCAATCTT
>JAHXMU010000036.1:914510-932466 GCA_019455685.1 Philornis downsi
GGCGTTGCCAGATGGGTCCGTCGAATATGGGCAACCCTGTATATCTAATATAGGATTTTCGTAACATTGAAGGATTATTTTAAGATGTGTCTTCCATATTTTCATAACAGTTGTTGTCGCAATGAAAAAAGTTTTCTTTTGTGGCTCTATTTCGGTAGACAAGCAAAGTTTTTTTTCTTTAGATGCGTGGTTTCACACAAAGGTTGACCTACAATTAGTGTTTGATTCAAATATGATTCCCGAAGGACTGGCTTGGAAATATGCTATTTTAATTAAGACTAACACGGAAATTGCTTATAGAAATAAGTTTTAAAATCCACGCTTTAAAATAGTTTATCCCCTTTTGAGTTTTCATCCCATAAATTTATAAATCTTTATAGAAATAATTTTTTTATTATGCCAACGCGTCTGCCACAGATGCAGTCATTAGGAGACACTCTATCGTCAATTCAGTTTATTAAGAATTACTCAATTTGTTTAGATTTGGCAGCGGTGTAAAAGTACTTCTTTGGAAGTGATAACTACGCACATAATGCGACTTTGTGAAGTGAAGTGAAACTGCTATTCTTTTTGAATAATTTCTAGTTTTATTGCTGAATAATGAAATGATTTAATCGGGAGAAGTGGTTTTGGGGATTTTCTGAGAAAAATACTCTATATGGGGAGATGGCGTCTCCTGCAAGGGGAAACAAGGAAAATTTGGTCACTAGCTATGATGTAAAATTACTTCTTTGGAAGTGATAACTACGCACATTTTGCGACTTTGGAAGTGAAGTGAAACTGTTATTATTTTTGAATAATTTCCAGTTTTCTTGCTGAACAATGAAATAATTTAATCGGGAGAAGTGGTTTTGAGGATTTTCTGAGAAAAATACTCTGTATGGGAAGATGGCGTCTCCTGCAAGGGGAAACAAATAAAATTTGGTCACTGGCTACAAAGTATGCTACGAGAGAATACTTTTACAAATTGCTAGTTTCATAATTCAATAAGAGTGAATTTAAGCCTATTATTGAAGACAAAATGGGCCGATAACTACAATATCAGTTGGTTCTTGAGGTCTGCTGACAGAGAAATTTAAGAACGGTTGAACTGATAATGAGCATGTAGATGCTTTTCAGCACGATGACTGGAAACTACGCATCGTATAAGCCGTCTATAAGTAAAAAAGGGATTTCAAGTGAGCTGATGATGATCATGTAGATACCCTTCAGCATCATGCCTAGAATCTTCGCATAGTATAAACCGTGCATAGGTCAAAAAAGGATTCCAAGAGAGCCTTAAATGAGCATTTGGATACTCTTCACCACAATGATTGGAATCTCGCATAGTATAAACCGTGTATAAGTAAAAAAAAAAAGATTCCAAGTAAGCTGATAATGAGCATTTGGATACTCTTCAGCGCGATGACTATATAAGTAAAAGAGGGCTTCTAAGTGCGTGAATACCAACTGACGGTTCCGCAATTTATGAACGTATCTGGTCTTGTCGAGTGTATTATATGATAGATTAAAGCTATCATTGTTAATGAGGAGTCGAATAAAACATGAGCTGTACACCGACATTGAAGATGTTCCAGTATGAAAAGTCTTCTACAATGAATTTGATGGACAGGACAGAAGAAGATCGCTATCAAAACTCCGTTGGAAGAGAAAGGCTTTGAAAGCACACTAACTTATTGCGGCGAATCAAGGAAGGAGTATTGATAATCAAAGCGCTTGGAAGGAATTTCTATGTGTGACTTATAATTGCTATTGATAAAATGTTGATCATCATCTGAACCGATAACACATTATGGCAGTGAGTTTAGAACCTCAGCCATACCAAATTACAGTCAAAGCTCATTGCAAGGGCAATCTGAAACTCTAATCCATTTTGTCCTTAATCAAAGCAGTTTAAAACTTAGTAAAGGATAGTTTTACTTTAATAAATCATAAGAAGTTTAAAATTTTACACTACAACGACAGTAGGATCTTACATTTAGTTTCAGGCCCACCTGAACTCAAAAAATGTTGTTTTTTTTTATTTCCAAACCATTTGCAGGCCTGTTGAACTCAAATTTAAAATTGTTTTTCAACTTCAACGCACACAGGAAAAGGAAGAAACATTGAAAAAATAACTTTGGGTTAGTAAATGATAAAATGGATTTTAAAAACTATATATGAAATGTAATAAAAAAAATCAAAATATTATAAACATTTTTAAACAGTTATTTTATCTTATTTTTTTTTTTTTTTTTTTTTTTTTTTGTTGAAATTTACATTATTTTCGCTTAAAACCAATTTGTTACTATTTCCATTTGTTTCCATGTTATTTCATTCAACTTGAAAATCCTCTTTTCTTTTCTAAAATTGCGCTCAACTCTTTTTCTGAATTGACAGCTTCTTTTTTTCGTTCACTTTGTATATTTTTTATTTGGTAAAAATAAAACAAATAAATATAATAATAACTTCAACTTATCGTTTTGGGTGGGGAAATTTGGAAAAGTTTTGTTTTTTTTTTTTGCATTACTTTTGCCATGTTGAATACAAAATTTGTTGATACATGTCTGTATATTATTTTCTTTTGATAGCCAGGTTTGTATTTTATAAAAAATTTAAGAAAACCAAGAAAAAATACCAAAAATAGTTGAAACTTTTTTGTTTTGTTTTGTTTTTTTTTTTTTTCATTTTGTGGTGGAAAACAAAACAGACAACCGAAAACCAAAATCAAAACATTGATGATGGATGCAGGTGATACACGCAATGTTGAAATTAATAAGTTTTCAAAAGATAAAATTAAGAAATGACAATATATATTTTTTTAAGGAAAATAAAAAAAAACACATACTTTGATTTTGTTTTAAAGAAAAAATTAAAAAAAAAATTAGCAGCAATGTACAAGAAAGTCTTCTAGTCGGCGGCTTTTGCAAATAGATTTATTTCAATCGTCCGTTGTGAGCAATTATTTAAGACATAAATAATTTATCGAGGGCTGACGCTTATGCTATATAATTTGAAAAAAAAAAACAAATTACGTAGCATCCCAGGACTGAGGTATAGGAGAGCTTTTCCCATCCAGCGAATTTACCTACACGCATTGTAGTTTTAGAGTCACTTAACGGAATCTATATAGAAAAAATCGAGACTTAATTATCAACTGAAAATAAAATTCAAATTAAACCGACCTCATGCCCATAAAACGCATTATTATCAATGGCGGTGAGACATGGATTTAGGGATTTAATATGCAAACCAATCAACAAGCTTCGGAATGGCGCCTTCTAGCTGAATCGAAGATGAAAATACCCTACCAAAGACCACCAAGGTTCAATCAAGCCAGCGTTGATTATTTTCTTTGACTATTGAGGTATAAATAAATAGCATTACTATGATTGTTTAAATAATAATATTGATAATAAAAAGAACTAGATTTGAGGAGAGGAAATTCCTGAATTTTGCACTATAATAACGCATCATGTCAGAAGACTATCAATGCGAACGAATTTCTGGTCCTAAAACTCAACTGTTATCACCGAACAACTATCACTTTATTTAACTGAGTTTTTCTTTTTCCAAAATTCAAATAACCACTTCAAAGCAGCCGTTTTCAGTCTGTAGAAGACAGAAAACAGAATACATGATGCCAACTTAAATTTTTTCCGGAAAATGTATTTTAAAATTGTTATGACAACAGAATACGTGGTAAGGAGGTGACGGTCGCTTTGCAATACAAAAAAAAAAACCCTTCTGAAACATGTCTAAAAAAAGTTAAGTTTCAAAATTAAGTGCTCAGTAAAACTCAAATTTAAGTCTCTCTCCGAAATTCCATTCTAATATTCTATTACATTCCTCGAAAACTACGGACTTTGTGACAAAAACTTTGTAACAATTTCTACAGTAGATGTGAACGACCGTGGCGTGGTAGTTAGTACACTCGACTATCGTTCGCAGTATCGCGGGTTCAACCCCGCATACAGTCATCTATCATTATTTGAGAGTTGGGCACCTCGATGTGTCTGACGAACACTTCGAGTAGTCAAGTAATCGACAAGTCTTGTAAATGCTTGTCGTTAAGCTGTAGATTCCGATGAGTGAGTCAAAAAATAGAATACGTGTAAGCTCACTGAATGTAAGAAGCTCCTCAAATATCTCAATCATTGGATGCAAAGGAATGTGTGTCAGATGTTTATAAAGTTACTGTTATCTCACAAATGACAAGAGATATATTAAGTAACAAGAATTCTAGAGAGATTCTAAAAAAGTTAAAGGGGCTGAGAAGAAAAGAACTTAAATTAAAGTTTCTCCAGTATTTTAAATTTCACTCTATTATTCGGCTATATATTTCTTGAAAACTATGGATTTAGTAACAATAAATTTTCACAAAATTTTCATTATCTCACAAATGACAACAGATATATTAAGCAACAAAACTATCAAAAAAAATAGGCAAGCAATATGTTTGTGAAATATAATAATAAAGATAGTTAATCGGTTACATTTTGAAGAGTAAACTAAAATATAGTATGATTTGGAAACCCCAATACAGTTTTTATAATACCTATGCAAGGTCTAACTTGAAAGACACTTCAATGAAACTTTTAAAACGTTTAACTAAATTGCTATTGCTCATAAAGGCTTCAAAGGTTTGTACGGCGTTTTAGTTTTAAAAGTTACCGCATAGCCATAATCCACGACAAGACAAAACATAAGTCATAGTAGAAAGAAATTCATTATTTTTCCAATAGATGGCTTCAGTAATCCAAATCGAAGTGTGATTTGAGTTCCACTAGATGGCGTTAGAAAGTTTTGTTATTCATATACGAAATATTTTACAATTATTCCTCGTTGAATGAGGAAACGCAACCGAGGAACCTGAAATGTGAACAGTGTTTACGATGCTGGTACTGTACCAGCCGACCATGCGCCTTTTCGGTTTCGTCTAATCCGTTCCAGTAATTTTGACATCAAAGATGCACTAAGCTTTGGAAGTCCAATTGCCGAAAAAGTCGATAGAATAATGGAAATCGAAAAAAGGTCGATATGTAGGCACCACACGAATTACAAAAAAAAAAAAACAAATTCCCCTGCATCTCATAAATGAGATATGTGGCAGCTTCTCAAATTCACTGAGTTCACATGCATTCTATTTTTAAACTCACTCAACGGAATCTAAACGGCTATTCCGAAAATCACAGTTTAAGAAGCATTTACCAGAGTTGTCCATGACTCGACTACTCGAAGCGTTCGTCAGACTCATTGAGATGACCGCTGCTCAAATAATAATAAGTGGCTGTACGCAAAATTGAACCTGTGATCGTGCGAACTATAACCACGTTTACTAACCACCACGCTACGGTTGGCCCAACGAATTAACCCAATAAAATCTCATGGACCGAACTTCCAATTGTAAATCGTTGGTGAATCACTAATAAAATCGAAGCATTTCTGAAGTGGATAATGACTGGTGATGAAAACAACATCAAGTGAAAACTATTGCGAATTGACAGTTGTTCTGTAGTGTGTTTGGTGGAATTAGTCGAAAATTATCTACCATGAGCTGTTCCCCCGAACTCTTAGTTCGGACCTGTAATGTCGACAGTTGGACCATGCAAAGAAATTAATTGTCCAGAAGCCCAGCCAGAGGAATTTTATTTCATCAGGACGACACACCAGGCAACATACATCGGTAATAATGCGTTAGAAGTTCCCGGAATTTTGTTGGAAGGTTCTTGTACGTCCAACTTATACTTGGGATGTCGCACCAAGTGATTACCACCTGTTCCTCTATAGTAACGAAAACTCTTTAGATAATTTTTATAACAATTTAGTATAATTAGAATGATCCGATTTAGGTCAAATATGCATCGTTTTATTCGATAACTTGTTGCCATTTTTAAGATAATTTCATTACGACTCTCTCATAGACACTCTTGATTTTATAGGCAAAAAAACGGGGAAAGTTGATTTTTAAAAACTTCTCTTAAGGCAACTTTTTCACCAGCAAAATCTTTCAGGGCAGGATCTTGTCTCTTGTGACAAGCTCATGTTAAATTCATCAATGATTATTCATTTTTTTTTCACCACTTCTAAACCACAAACAGCGGATTATTATAAACTCCCTGGATGCTTTTTTTTACTGACTATTTCCAAAATTCCTCTGTTATATAAAATTCATACTACCACTTCATTCTATGCCGGACATATTTCAGTGTGTCCGTTTTTATTTAAAAATATCCCCCTTTTGCTCACTGTTTACAGCACGATTTATATTTATTTTAATGATATTTGGAGAATCTAATCGTATTTGGAGAATCTAATCGTTCAACATTTAAAAAACATTTCCAATAACGTGTTGAAAAGATTGTGAAAACAAATATGGGCAAATTGACGTTTATCCCACAAAAGATTTCTGGCCCAAAAGTAGATTTTTGGTACCACAAATGAATACCTATATCTTCTTTAGTTTACGCAATATTAAGTATGCAAATTTCGAAAAAATGATAATTGACTTTCTTTTGGAACTTTGATGATAAAATTTTGTATAATTTGTATATGAGGAGATTTAACTCTTAACTATAATTTTAGTTTTCTGGACAGCCTCAAGCTTCATAAAGCAAATTAAAAAACAATTTTTTTATTTACAGTCAGGAGAAATGCTTACATTTAATTCCTTACATTTCTTTCATTATATATTTAGCCCCACTAGAAGACTTTCTTGTTTCATTAATATAATAAAATGAAAATATTTAAATCATAACTCATCCGTTACATCATGTTTTTCTTTTTTTTTTTGCATCATGTTTTTAAAACAAACTCACCTTTGGAAATTTTGTCTTTTTACATAATTCTCACGAACAAAATCAATAATTTGCTTTTGTGTACGACCGCTATAACTAAAAAATTTTACAAGCAAACAATTTAATTAAACCAAATTTTACTCATGACAATGCAAAATTGCAAAAGTTTAACAACTTACCGGAATGAACTGCCACGTGACATGACACGAGTTTTACGCCTGGGCGTATTTTGTACCACTGTGCAACGGAAGAATCCATGATTCTCTACACATTTTTTCCAAAAGTTTTTACACTGATTACGACCGGGGAATAGAAATTCCACAGTGTTGTTATAGTAACCCTTTAAAGGAAATTCCAAGTTATTTACAAAATGCGTGGAAGCAAGCAGGTCATGCCTTCGGTACTTACATAACCTTCGGGATGTAATTTAACTAGGAATCGTTTACGCTTAAAGGATATTTTACGGATTTTAGCCCATGAGAATGTATTGATGCGTGTTAGATTTTGGAAGACTGCTATACCCATATGAGCTACGGATAAATTTAGTGGCATGCCATCATGATCCATGGCTGGGTGCATTTTCATGCCGTATAATTCACAACGTCTGGCTGTCTCTAAGAGATTTAAATCGGCTTCGGCTGGCGATTGACCGCTGCAAACAATTTTGAGAATGAATATTAAATTATATTATGTAAGCAGTAGAGATGTGAAGGGATATGCACGAGTAAATTATTGTGCTATTATGCTGATTTGATGTCAGGTCGCACAGTAAGTCTAAAGAAGAAGTATTCGATAACTGTTGTGATCCTGACAACGAACTGTTCTGGTATATTTTTAACGTCGAAATATGAAGAGAAGATGTTCTTGGCCCTACAGTAAAAAAGTCAGTCTCCGATGATAGATGAAGAGTGGTTATTTTCGCTGACCATTACATTAACTCCATATTTTCGGCATGTCACGTTGCAAAATGCATAAATAGCTATATTTTTCAAAATCTACATTCACCACTAGTATTTCTGGACGGCATAATTAAAGGATTTTATAAACATCATTATATTTGTTACATCTCATTCAATTTTCAAGATATGAACCAATGGAATTGGCAAAATATTAATAAGAAAATTCTATTGGATCATAGCATAATTTTGAAACTAAATTCCAAAGAAGCCTTGGCATCATCGGTTTACGACATGGATACGTAACCGACAGAGGTACGATGGTTAGTACACACGACTATCTTTCGCAAGAACTCGGCTTTAAACCCGCATTCGGCGACCTATCATTATTTGAGCAGCAATCACCTCGATGTGTCTGATGAACACTTCGAGTAATCGACAAATCGATGTGTTTGTGCCTGACGAACACTCCGAGTAGTTGTCGAGCAGACAAGTGTTGTAAATGCTTCTCAAACTGTGACGTTCAGAATCGTCGCTAAACTTTGGTCCCGTTGAATGAGTCTAAAAGTAGAATGCGTGTAAGCTCACTGAATGTGAGAAGCACTCCCATTTCTCATTTATGAGATGCAAGTGAATATGTTATACGTACCAGGAAGGGATTTTTGTTTCCAAATTTCCACTTTTATAGGGTAAAGCGGGGCAAAAAGGAAACCAATAGTGTACCATTCCCATCCCCTATTTATGAAATTCAAGGGAATTCGTTATACATACGTACCAAAAAGGGATTTTATCCCCAATTTACACTCTTCTGCTCTCTTATATGGTAAAACGAGACAGAAAGAGACAAAAATAGTGTACCATCCCCAGACTAAATGAATGATGCTAAAACCATGAAATAAAGTGTGATTGTTCACCTATGAGGATGGCATTATGCAATGCGAAGGGAGTTATATAATTTTACATGTACAGAGAGTAAAAGGTAAAAGAATGAGGGCAAAAAAAGGTACGATTGTCTGCTACCAACGTCTGATGACGAAATCACATAAATTAACGCGTACATTATTCTATTTTATTCTTTTGGCGTCATGGTTGAAGCAATGGGTTTACATCCACCTATGAGTGTGCGCCTGGAATAAGGTGCAACCTTTTTCTAAATTCGTAAATTCAGGGGAAAAATATTGAAGAAGGGGTAAAAAACAATGTTTCCATATCGTAGAGAAAATGTTTGAAGCCGAAAATACCAAAGTTACGAATGAGCCAGACACATGAGGCAAAAAGATTTTTCGAAATTCGTACTTTTATGCAACAAAACAGGGAAGAATGGGGGTAAAAGTGATACAAGTGTGGTACAAATATGTCGCGGACAAAATCCTTTTGAATAAATTACTGAGTATAATATAATGTTATTGGGCGTATACATTAAACTGCCAATGAAATTTAATGATGAGAAGACATTCTTGCAAATTCGCTATTTTATGGGTTTAAACAAAGAAAGTAAGGGGACAAAAATAGTACCGTCGCCTAGAATAAACGAAATTTGCAATGAACATCTTATTCCTAAATATTCCAAGTTTACTTGGCTTACCCAGGGTTGCGCTGGCAATCGCATTGTAATATGCCCATAAGCACATCGCGGGTAAAACCTTCACGGGGAGACTCACGTAAAACCGCAGTGGCTTAAAATATCACATTAAGAGCCGAGGGGCGGGATTTTTTAAAATTTGTCTTCTAGTGAATTAGGGAAGAAATGGGACTAAATTGCAACCATCTCTTGCAACAAAAGGCTGCAACTGAAATCCACAAAACCAGGGTCTAACTGAAGGATGGCAATTAATAATGTTGGAGTTAAAACGGAGAATAAAGGGAATAAAAATGGTGCCATCGCCTAGACCAAATAACAGAAAATAATGCAATATTTTTGGGGAATATCGCAGTACCCACGAGGTGTGAAAGGATTTTTGTAAATTCGTACTTTTAGGTGGGGAAAAAAAGGGAAAAAAGGGGAACAAATTTTGGAACAGCGTTTGCAACAACCAGCTGCAACAGAAAGCTCCAAAAGTGGACTTAGACTTAAATTCGAAAAAGACTTTTGGTCTTTTGGGATGAAAGCTAAAAGGAGTACTATGATGTTAGGCCTAAAATCAAAAACGACATTCGATAATTCGTACTTTTAGGGGATAAACTTAGAAGAAAACCAAAAAATGTATTGTATTCTAGAAAAAGTTGCTGCTGCTGATATCATAAAGATTGGAGCGTAAATTAACTTTACGGTGTGGGCGGGCCGTAAAGAGTACCTTTAAAAACAAACAGGAAAGAGAACTAAAATGTAAAATTAGAAGCATTAATAGAAATTTTGCGAAATTTTAATTTCTAAAGTAATCAGTCAGCTGATTGAAATGAAATGTCAAATTATTGAGAAATTGGAAGTACGAAGGCACATTTTGCGAGACTCCAACTTACGGGAGATCAAACGGTTAAGAAAGGGCACAAAAGTACATGTCTCTGAGGCCGAAAATAAAGATTCATCTATCAAGAGTAATTTCCGAATATTCGTACTATTTGGGGGGAATAAAGAGATCATAAAAATCGCTTTAATAATGAATGAATCTGAAACCATCAAAATTAAAAAGCCAATTTTTTATTACGACGTAATTTTGTAACGAAAAAACTATTTGGAAATTTGTTCTTTTAAGCAATAGCCACGAAATTAGAAGTATGGTAATGTCAAAGGACGGATTTTTAAAAATTCTAACAGGGTCGGAAACAAACAGGACCAAATTTGTAGACTAGAATAGACGCATTTATCTGGAATGACAAAAATGAAGCAGCATATTACTCTTATTCTCCATCGATTTTCGAAATTCGAAAAGACAAAGATGCTGCAATAAAAGCAAAGCAACTTGGTTTATTCGAAATTTGTATCGCTGGTGCCATAAAAGTTGCAGAGGTCAGGATCGTGAAAATTGGTAAATAAATTCTCGCTAATAGTGGTAAATATATTGCAGACGAATTTCGTTTCCAATTTCGTTTTTAATTTACTTTACTTACACATGCTTTTTATGATTCTCCATGATTCTTCTTTGCATGGCGCCATCTTGATTTGGTACAAAGCGATACGAAGACAAATATGTATGATCAGGATAATCTTCGGCCACATAATCACCACACGAAGCCTGAACTATGTAGCTGGCCATAATAGCGGCTGTATTCTCATTGCACTGTAGACTACCGGTGGCTAAATCACGTTTGACTTGGAGGCAAAAAAGATACCTAAGGAAGACATTAAACCAATAAAGCAATAAAATAATGAGAAGATTTTTTAAAAAATTCGAAACATATTCTGTCGAAAAAGTACCGGGAATTGGCCAATAAAATATAAAATATTTATTATGCATTCAAAATTTATTGCATCGCCTTCAGAGACGGATCCTTTCGAAATAACATATTTATGTCAATGAATAATTCAATCATCAAAACATGTTTCTAAGCATGCTTAGGAAAATAATTAAGTTCTCGCCGAGAATCCTCTTTTATATCTTCTATCGACTGAAATCGGGTGCCCCGAAGCGGCAGTTTGAGTTTTAGAAAGATAAATATTCCGGTCGAGCCATATTAGGTGAATGCGGTGGTTGTTCGTTGGTATTTTTTGAGTTTTTGCCTAGAAATCCATTCACAATAGTTGTCTTGTGAGTGGGTGCGTTACCACGGTGCAAAATCCATGAGTTTTCTTTCCATAAGTCTGGCAATTTTGGACGAATTTGCTCTCTCAAACTCATCATTACGATCAGATAAAATTCTTTATTTACTTTCTGACTTTCTGGCAATAACTTCGACCGCACAGCATTGTGATACCTCGATAATTGACCACATTATCTTTGAAATAGTTTTTTCGGGTCCGGTTCAATTGGAAGGCGTAAACTTTAGTCTCTCTTCATCATCAGTTGTAATTTTTTATATAAATGTGGGGTTCGGTTTTAGTATTTTTTCAGCGACTTTTACGGTTTGATTCTTGAGACAAAGAAAGTTCACCGACTATCTTTCTCAAGCTTAAATGACAGTTAATATTTCTTTCACTACATCACTGAAAATGGATGGCTTGAATTTGGTTTTTGTAAAGAGAAAAGGTCAGTCGGAGCTGTATTTGGTGAATGCCGTGCTTGTTCGATGATAATTGTTAAGTTTTTAACCAGAAATCCATTCAAAATCATAGCCTTGTCCTATATTAGGTTTTCGTAATGCAAAATCCGCAACTTTTCTTTCCGCAAACCTGGCCTGTTTTGATGAATTTCCTCTCAAACTTAACGGCCAGATAATATTCCTTATTTACCGCCTGATTTCCACAGCAGAATTCTGAGTGCACAACATCTCGATAATCAAAGGACACAGTCAGTAATACCTTGAATTTTGATAAATTTGGATGTGTTCTTTTTGGGTTCGGCTTAATTGAAAGGCGCCATTATGGAGCTTTTTGACTCACTTGCATACCAAACTCGTAAATCCATGGCCTATCGGCAGTTATAATGATTTTCTAGCATATCTTCAACGACTTTAAATCAACTGAGTTGTTGACAAAAATGAAGGACTTTCGAAACAAGTCGAGAAAATCATGTAAAATTAAAGAAATTGATTCGTAAGACACAGAGAGTTCAGTGGGTCCATCTCCCTTAAACTTAAATTATGATTTTTAGTTATCATTTCTTTCATTTTATCGATGTTGTATGTATGTATGTTATGTTATGTTATGTATGTTAACTTTGGCTGAAAGCGTTCATGGAGCAAATTTTCCGGTACATCTTGATCGCTTTAGAGTGCACTGTACCACTCGTATGCACGTATTTTTGATAGTGTTGATTCGTCGAAAACTTTCGGTAACATTTTTAACGATTCGGTAGATGAAATTCCATTTGCAATACAAAACTTAAGACAAATCCTTTGCTCAATGTTTTTATCCATTTTAAAAATCGTAAAACTGATTTGCGGTGAATCCAGCACTGTAAACAAACTAAATGATAGGTGGCGCTGGAATTCCGCGTCAGTATGCAATTGTGCCAACATAACGACAAAAATAAATGTGACAATCCTTTTAAATAGGCTTTTTAAATACAAAATTCCAGGTCCTTTTTTGACAGAATATATATTTGCGGCGTGACCTACCTTGTGTACTCTTCTTCCAATTGTGATGGATCGGGAGTATAGAATTTAACACAAAATCGTAACATGGGATCGACGAGCGACAGGCCGACCTGCCTATTAAGGGATTTTTCTAAATCTAGCCAATATTTGGTTTGTGTGGCTTTCTCTTGGTATTCAAGGCCGAAATAGTCGGATTCCAGTAGATTTAACTGTCGACAAACCTGTTCGAATAGTACTTTTCCTAAAGCTTTGGCCTGAAAAGAAGAAAAAAAAGAAAAAAAAAACAGGTGGATAATGTAAAATGTTGGATTTGTCGAGATATATTATTATGAGCGATTAAGTATAAGTTTTAATTTGCTTCTGAAATAAATTAAGACAAATTTTTCAATTATATATGTATATATAGTTTATAGTTTATTTATATATATATATTTTTCGATACCGTCAATTCAGAGCACTTTGGCCTTTTAATAACCGACTATTTTTGGCCTGCAATTCAAAATTATAACCTGGACAATATGTGGTTTCCACAAGGCATACCACGAGCCTCACAACACGAGCGATTTTGGCTTTATTGAATGAAAGGTTTCCAAAAAGCATATTTTCACGTTTTGACGACGTCAATTGGCCATAAAGATCATGCAGTTTGACGCCGTTAGACCTTTTTTGTGGGGACCGTGTTTACGCGGCTAATCCCCAAAAATTGGAGCATATTTGAAAACTAACATCATTTTATCCATTATCCATTAAGCGGTTTCAAAACCGCCGCTCTGGCAAGGCTGTCAGCTGTAGAATACCTGTCTTCCGAAGTGTTATTTACTTAGTGAAAGGTTTGCCATTTACGAATAGGGATCGTTTAACAACCGAAGAATGCGCAAAAATTTTTTAAAACTTACTACAAAAGTGGTGATTCAAACGTGACTCAACACGACCGATTATGGCTTCATTGCATGTAAAATTTCCAGAAAGCGTAATTTCATGTTCTGACTATTGACCAATTGGCCACCAAGGTCATGCGATTTGACACCGTTAGACCGTTAGGGTTACGTCAAAGACCGTGTTTACGCAGATAATTCCTAGACGCACCGCCCGAAATGTGGTAAAAAGTAGTCGAAAACTACTTCAAAAGTGTCCCCTGCTGCAACTTAATCGGTCATTTAAATGACATTGTATTTTGTACATTATGACAAGATCCAAGCATTATAATGAAATAAAGGTTTCATTGAAATTGTAGCTTTATGTGTGTTTTTTTTATAATAATTTTACTTTTGCAAGCGAAAAATGGTTATATATAAGATAAAGTAAAAAAGGAATCCATAATTTTTCCGATAGATGGCTTACCCTCATGTTGAGTAAGTGCGATAGGGTTACGCTAGACGTCGTTAGAAAGATGAGATTGATCGTGCTCCAAAAACTTATTATGCAGTTTTGAGATTGTCTGACTCGACGTCCATGTCAAAAATGAACGCAAACAAAGATAAAATAAGTTATATTTTACAGTTTTTCTTTGATAAAGGCGAACACGTAACATGTGCGGTTGAAAATGTGAACAGCGACTATAGTACTGATACTGCAACAGAAAATGATAACCAATTTTGGTTATGTCGATTCTTTTCCAATAATTTTGATGCCAAAGATACACCACGCCCTTAAAAGGTGATTGTTGAAAATGTCGATATAATCGTGGAAATTGTCAAGTTCAACAGTCATGTAAGTGCTGTTTCGATTTCTTTTCGACACTATTTAAATAAGTTTGTATACTATAGGAAGCTCGATGTGTGGATAGCATATGATTTGACGCAAAAAACCTCATGGACTAAATTCTCATCTCCAAATCGGTACTAAATAGCAGCAAAATCGACTAGTTCCTAAAGTGATTTGTGGCCGGTGATAAAAAGTGGGCTACTTTCGACAAACGTCAATTGAAAATGGTCGTGGTCGAGTCACGATGAGCTGACGCAAACAGTGGCTAGCCATAAATGACATTCAGAAAAGTTTTGTTATGTGTTTGATGGGATTGGCAGAAAATTATCTAAAAAAAAATCTTCCATAAATTATCTTCTCTACGACCAAACTCTTAATTCAGATCTGTATTGTCAACAATTGAACCGTTTGAATGGAGCAATTGCCCAAAAGTAACTAATTTTAACCAAAATGAAAGAAGTCGTGTTCCATTAGGACAATGCCATGCCTCACACAACAATAGTGTCTTACCAGATGAGGGAGCTTGTTTGGGAAGTTCTTATGCATCAAACTGATAGAGCGTATTTGGCACCATGTGATTATCCCCTGTCTTCATTTATGACAAATGATTTTGGTGGCAGATAATTTGCCTAAGAAAATCGTGAAAATCGACTGCCCCAGTTTTTTTCCACAATAGAGACGAAGTCTTTTTTGACAGATGCATATTGAAATTATCTTCAAAATGGCAACAAGTTATCAACCAAAATGCTACATATTTGACCTAAATTGGATCATTCTAATCATGTTAAAAGCGAGGTGTGTTCAAAAAATAAGGTGAATTTTAATTTTCCTCAAAAAATGTTTATTTATTCATCAATTTCTATTTAATCTCCTTCAAAGTAACCTCCCTCACAATAATAATACACTTGTGGTAGCGTTTTTTCCAATCCTCGAAGCAATTTTGATATGCACTTTTTGGTATGTCCTTGAGCTCCCTCAGCGATTCGGTTTTTACCTCCTCAATCGTCGCAAAACGCCGTTCTTTCATGGGTCTCTTCAATCTTGGGAAAAGGAAAAAGTCGTAGGGGGCCAAATCTGGTGAATACGGTAGTTGAGGCATGATAACGATGTTGTTTTTGGCCAAATAATCTCTCACAAGCAAAGATGAATGAGCAGGTGCATTATCATGATGCAAAAGCCATGAATTTTTTTCCCACAATTCCGGGCGTTTTTATCGTATTGCTTTACGCAAACGGCGCATAGCTTCAAGGTAATACTCCTTATTTACCGTACGACCTTGTGGTAAAAACTCCTGATGCATTACGCCATGGTAATCGAAGAACAGTGAGCAAAACCTTGACATTTGATCGAATTTGGCGTGCTTTTTTTGGTCTTGGCTGTCCTGGACTCTTCCATTGGGACGATTGGGCTTTGGTTTCGATGTTGTAACCATATACCCATGATTCGTCACCCTTTTAAGCAAATTTGATACATCGTTGACGTCATTCAACAATTCCTGAGCGAAGCTCATGCGACGTTGTTTTGTTCAAAATTCAGCAATTTTGGAACGAACTTCACTGCCACACCTTTCATGCCCAAAATTTCCGAGAAGACTGCATTCTCTAATTGTGATTCGACGATTCTCTGTAAAAATGTTCTTCACTTTCTCAACGTTTTCATCGGTTGTTGATGTGTTGTGGCGTCCAGAGCGAGCGTCGTCATTCACATATCCTCAATCTTCTGTGAAAAGCTTGTATTACTTGTAAACATTTTTTTTTTTTTTTTTTTTTTTTGACTCAGAGTACTTTCACCGTATGCCACTGCCAACATTTCAAGTGCTTTTGAGCACTTTATTCAATTTTTACACAAAATTTGATGCAACTTCTTTGATCCATATTTGTCGAAAGCAGAAAATCGACGAACACGCAAAACACTTGTCTCATTTATGGCTCTCACAAACAAACTAAACATGCTATATAGATAGAACCGTCGACATATCTTCGAGACGAGTGTACCAACATATTTTTTGAACACACCTCGTAAAGCCTTCAATGTCATGCGAAAATAGTGGATATATTTTTGCTACGCCTTATATTATGTTCAATTAAAATACGAATATCGTTTAAATATATAATTTCTTTTAATTGCTTCGGAATAGACGAGTTACTTTTGCCTCAGCCTGTAGTCTTTACATATCACATTCATGACTTTGTCATATCACCGCATCACCACCCATCAATACAGCAGCTCAATATCGATGACAAAAACTGTCTCCGCTTAATCAATTTGTGCCCAATTGTTTCAATTTATGAACAACAAACACAATAAAATGAAATAAAATATTGATAAATTGATGTCATTGCGTATTTGAATGGCTCCCGGCTTGTCTCTTGTGAATATTTGATTTAAATAAATATTTGTAACAACACATTTGCCCAGCGGTACGAGTACCATTTTTAATAGCAAATCAATTTCAAAACGTTTTACACAATTTATCTTTGGATTCCATGATGGCTGACCGAACAACCGACCCATAGTTGCATGTTAATTGCATTCAACAAACGTCACTGTGAGTTGGGTAGTGAATTGGACATTTGTGTGTCCACTTCCCCTCTCAGTTTCATGTCTGCTTTCAATTGCATCTTAACTTTTTTTCAGTACAAATTGGGTCAAATGTGTGATGGCTATTTGCTGTAACACGAATGCCTCTCGAAATGACATCAATGTTTCCAATCAAATCGAACATGCAAGGAGCGACACCAGATTTGCCACAAGTGGCAGTTGACTGGGTGCTGATGTTAGTGCTGGCTAGTCACGCTAATCGAGTGAGAGTTACTGCAGTAAATCACAAAACGAAGGAGACATCTGCAAGATTTAGATGATATTTAGTGGACAGATTTTGTTTGAAATTGTGTTAGAATGAAAGCGTAGCAAATAGCAACGTTTTTATGTACAGATGATGATGGGAATGATACCCAGTAACGAATTTTGATGGGATTGGAGGCCGTAAACAATTTTAATGCATATCAATGCCTAGTTAATGATACTTTTATGGCTCTCCCTTACCAAGATGCACAAAAGTTTTCTACGACTGATAGATTTTCATGAATATGTATAGTCGGAGTTAAAAGAAGCACTTTATCGCTCACTTCGAAGCTGTAATGTCGGATTAATTGCTTATTTAATAGGTGATCTCACAGCACTTCAAACGCCATGAAAAATAAGAGTTGAAAAAGAACTCCTAGGTTTGACATCTTACACAAAATTCGGGTCTTACATAGGGTGGCGCAATAAGAAATTAAAATAACTTTTTTTTTAATCAATGTATTTTATTTATTTCTTTTTATTGTAAAGAAAATTTAATTTTATTTTATACAGGGTGGGCCATAAGGGTGTTGGCGGTTTAAATATTCAATTAAAAAAAAAAAACTACGAAACATAAAAAAAATATATTTGTATTTTTAAAAA
>JAHXMU010000036.1:942466-956982 GCA_019455685.1 Philornis downsi
TCATTAAGCGATCTGACATCTCTGTCAAAAGTTATGGCGTTGCCGGACGAATATGGGCAACCCTGTAGAAATTTCATTTCATAAACAAAATGTTCTACAACTTCTGTGCTCAGCAGAATCACAGTAACACATTAAAAATATGACCAAAATAATTTTTGAGTCGTACAAAAACAAGCGTAACTCAAGCATTAATAAGATTTGTGATGTGAAATTTGGCACAAATATCTGTCATAGTGTTACCAACTTAGGAGAAAAAACATTTCTGAGATTCCATGTATCCGCATAATTTAAACTGAAAACTGGTCTTACATGTTGAATACTTCAGTAAGTGTAGATTTAAAAGAAGACTCCCCCTTCTTTAAATTCTCTCACAAATTATTTCCACAAATATTGCATTAAATAACTCACAATTACCAGTGACTAACAGAAACTTTTCCATAATCCCTTAACAAATCTACGAAGAAGTTAAATTTATCACAACGATATGGAGCTATAAACAGCAACTGAAATCCATGAAATGTGTCTATATTTATTGTCGATATACTCGTACTGTGAGCAGAAGGCGGCAAGACGTGGTTGAAAACACTAGGAATAGTAGTAATAGTAGGGGTAACTAAAACAGTGGACGTGTTTAAAATTTCTAATGAGGGGCGCAGCAATCACACAAACGCACACTAGAGTGAACTGTTGCGTCTGTTGCCATAGCCGAACCGGCTGCGGCTGTGGAAATGTTGCAATGACGTTTAAGCGATATAAAGGCATTCCACAGTGGTTTGATAAACTATTTTTAAGGGAGTGTATCTGCTCATAGCTACTAATTTCTCATAATTGTGACATTTGCTAGCTTTAGCATTGTAGACAACATACAACATTCATCGCCCGATAATTGAACGTCCTCTTTTCATACAAAAAAAACATCGACTTTGTCCGTTTTTCTAGAGAATGTCCATCTGTCTGGTCTTCTGGCTGACTTGGTAGACACAATAACTTCCCGGCAAACAAATGCATCCAAGGAAGCAAAACATTCATCACATTTTGTGATGGCAAAGTATTGCAAAATTGTCATAGAATTGTCATATTTTATGATGCATCTTCTGCACATAATCACGAGTGATGTAGGCGCGACGAAAATTCAAATCTTTGGTTGCAATTTGTGAAATCGAGAAAACGTTAAAAGCGTTGACCAATCAGGGGGCCATATTTAAAGACGAGAAGGATTTTTTTTACCCAAAACTGTGCCGAAGACGTATCCGTTTCAACAGCATTTAGTTTTAGCAAGATGGATCAACTGCACACATAGCCAGACCGGTTATGGCGGAGCTCCAACGGCAATTCCCAAACAACAACAAACAACAAAACAACAAAACAGCGCACAGAATATTCTGGTAGTAGTCAGTACAATATTTTACCACAACAGTTAACATCACTAGAAACACTTTCATTATTTAAATCGTCAATGAAAGGGTATTTATTGCAAAATGTCGAAGAGCTTCTGATATGAATTTTTAGTAATATTGAAGTACATGCCAAGAAATTAGATTTTTCATAAATGTGTTTGTATTTAAACTATTGTTATTATACAGGGTGGCACAATAGAACGTGCATATTGCATCATCCTTTTTTGCGGGGTAGAAAAGGCGCGGGCGGGGGGGCGCCTATATCGTTGCGTTGGCAGGCTCATCGAGTTTTAGTCGCTATGAATCACTTCGACGGGAAGCGTCGCGCATTTTGCGTGCGCGCATTTTACGAGAACTCTCGTTCATATATTGCTACTAGGCGACTATATTGTGCTGAATATGGACTACGGCGAATTAGTGAAGCTCCGAGTGCTAATTTAATTAAAATACGGGTAAAGCGTTTTGAAAAGACCGGTTCAACATTTGAACCACAAGCAAATGGTCGCCCAAGAACATCTAGGACCGAAGACAATGTTGAGAGAGTTATAGAGTCAGTACGAGGAAATCCACAAATGTCGACTCGCAAGAAATCGTCTGTCTTACAATTATCGCGACGAAGTTTGCAACGAATTTTAACATTGGATCTTAGACTGCATCCATATAAGCTGCAATTAACACAAGAATTGAAAGAGTCTGACTTAATAGCAAGGCTCGCATTTGCTAATGAAATGCTTAATCGATTTTCCAATTTTGATAATATCCTTTTCTCTGACGAGGCTCATTTCCTTATGAATGGGTTCGTAAACCGTCAAAATTGTCGTTACTGGAACAGTGAAAATCCCAAAATCAAACACCAGAAACCATTGCATAGTACTAAAGTGACAGTATGCGCAGCAATCTCTGGCAGAGGAATAATTGGTCCTTTTTTCGTCGAAAATGCGTGGGGCCAAAACGTCACGATTAATACGGAACGTTATGCTGAGATGCTGGACGGATTTTTGGCTCCAGAAATTGAAAGTTCAAGAATAGTGAATTCCAGAACTTGGTTCCAACAAGATGGAGCCACCTGTCACACATCAAATGACTCCATGGCGGTGGTGAAGCAGATGTTCCCGGGCAGACTGATCTCGAAAAGAGGTGATATCCCATTGCCCCCACGTAGTCCAGACTTGACGCCTCTTGACTTTTTTTGTGGGGATACCTCAAACACAAAGTCTACAGTAATAATCCAAGAAACATCGTTCAGCTCAAGGAGAATATCCGTGGTGAAATGGCAGCCATTACACCAGTATTACTGAAGAAAGTTTTCAATAATTTTCGTTTGCGGTTAGAGGAGTGCCGTCGTAGAGAGGGTCACCATTTAGATGATGTTATTTTTAAAAAATAAACTCCATTTATTACTCTACAATGCCTTAGATTTATTTTAACCATACCTTTTGTATTTATTTTTTAATCTATTTTTTAAATATGCACGTTCTATTGCGCCACCCTGTACAAACAATTTTGATGTAATTATTTTGCCAACTAGCCTCTATATGCGGCGCTGAGGCGTAATTTGTATGAATTTGTATGATATAATAAATTAAATAAATAAAAAAATAAAAAAAAAAATTATATTGAGAAACTCCACTTTCCGGTGGCCCCCCAAGGTTACCTGAGCTGACTGCACCAAACTTTTTTTTTGGGGGGGTTATGTCAAGCAACTGAACTGAAGTGAAACAGTCCATTAAAACAATAATTAAGGCGATCCCGACTTCAATTCTTTAGGCAGCAATGAATAAATTTCTGATTAAGTATCGCATCTACGTCAATGAGTATGGAGGTCGCTTACGATTTATCATCTTCAAAGCCAGTTAGTTATACAAAATAAAATTAATTTTTTTTTTCTACAATAAAAAATACATAAATGAAATACGAGTACATTGATTAAAAAAAGTTATTTGAATTTCTTGTTGTAGCATAATTGGTGCGCCACCCCATGAATAATTCGCATAGCCGATATTTTAAAATTTTGACTAACTCGAACACGTTAGTTAAAATTTTAAAATAAATAATAATTTTAAATAAATAATAATAAAGTAAACTGCAATTTTAGGTACAAATTCTCAATAGTATATTTCAAAACTCAGAGTTTGATTCTCAAATTGTTTTTTTTTTTTTTAATGGAAATTTTGTGATTCAGACATTTTTTTTTATTTCAAATGGATATTCTTAAATACAATCGTTAATTGTTTCCCGGTGGTGTCGATAGAGGGCATAAATCCAAGGATTGGAAAAGATTGATATTCCTATTCACTGCCCATAACCGTTAAAAAATATTTAGCACATTTTTGATATGAAATTATGATATGTTTGAAACCGAGGTTTCGATGAAGTCATTCTTTCTCTTTTGCATTCTATGTTCCCTGTACCCACTGTGCACTGATGCACACCGTTGCAATATGCTGCCATCCTCTACGAGTACATGCATAAAACATGAACTATTCCTATATGTCAATACCGTAAAATGTATTTTTGTTGTTTTCCCTATGCCTGCGCGTAGCCAACGGTTCGCCAGTTCTAAATTGAATAAAACTCAGAGAACCTAACGCATGGCCCTCGTACTTCTTGCCTAGTGGACAATACAACTGGTAATTTATCGAATATGGTCACTCCTTAACATGGTTAGTGTTATTTTTTGCATAATTTATTTGCTTTAGAATTCACTCCCTTTTGATTGTCAACAAATTAGTTGTGTAGCCTTTCCTATTAAAGTCGCACGAAGAGGCTATTTTTACGTACATGGGGCAAAACCCACCATGGAGCCTTATACTCGTACGTGCAAGTGGCCACGTTGCACAAGGTTTATAGACTTGCCAGAGGTCATCGATTATAATAAATAATAAATTACATAATAAATTTACGTCAGTATAAAATTCAAACTTTCAATTTTCTAAATTAAGTAAAAGAAATAAACAGTTGTTTAATATTGACATTGAATTTTACTTTACTTGGAAAATTGGAAGTTTAATTTTTTATTTGTTTTTAGCAGAAAATATGCGCTTGAGAGATGCCTGATTATTTCGTTATAAATTCGGGGTTTGTAATTATACTGAATTGCAATGCAATTCATAAAATATCAATTCAAAATGAGAATGGCAAAAAAAAGTACCGTAAATTGATTGTTTAAACACCCCGCCTAAAAGATTGCCACAATTCTTTTTATCGCAAATTAGGCACAACTGTACTCTATAATTAAGCTCAGTTTGAACGCCACCTGTCGTTTAGTTTGTTTACATTGTTCGTGTTTTTCAGTCCACCTCAAGTGGGTTTTGCGATTTTTACAGTGGATAAATATTTCGAACAAAGAATTTGTCTCAAATTTTGTATTGCAACTGAAATTTCCTGTTGCCTAATCGCTACAAATGTTACAGCTTATGAAGAAATCGAGCATATCAAAAGGATGCGCGCATGTATTGTGAATTCTTAGGCGGTCAAAATATGGTGAAAGTCTTCAAGTGCAGTTAACATCAATAAAGTGATACAAATGGTGGCTGAAAGTTGTCATTTAAGTTTGATAGTGGTTTTTCTACTGATTTTTTTTTTTGTGCTTCTCGAATCAATTTATGCAATTTTTACTATTGCTTGGGTATGAAACGTGTTGCCGCTTGAATAGTTCCAAAGGACCTGCATTTTTTTCAAAAACAAACAGCATAAAGGCCACTGGAGACATGTTAGAATGTACGAATTCCAACCTCCCAATCATAAAACTCATTTTAACCGGTGATAAGACATGAATTTTCAAGTTTGTAATGCAAAGCAGTCAATAAGCTTTGTAATGGAACCTATCGACCGAGTCGAGACCGAAAAAATCAAAAATTAAAGTCGATCAAAAGTAAGTTTAATGTCGTCTGGTTTCTGCGATTATCGCGGTTATGTGCACTGGGAATTCTTGCCGGAAGTTTGGACAAAAAAGCAAAAATATTATCTCGATGTTATAAGAAGTTTGAGAGAGCAAATTCGTCCGAAAAATGCCAGATATGTGGAAAGAAAACTCATGGATTTTGCATCGTAATAACGCACCATCTCACAAGGCTATCATTGTGAACGAATTTCTGGTCAAAACCTCCATAAATGTCATCGAAATGAAAGAAAAGATATGACTCCGGCTGACTTTTTATATTTTCAAATTTCAAATTACCGCTTCGAGACACCCGTCTTCAGTCAATAAAATATACAAAAAAGGGAAATTCAGAGCCTTCTCCGGAAAATGCGTTTGAATAATGTTTGGATAATTGGATTATTCGTTGGCATAAGTGTATTATTTCGTTAGGGGGGCCTATTTTCTGAGTGTCATATAATAGATTTGAATAAATAAAAAACAGGTTTTGTTTTATTGACCACTTAGAATCTTGTTTAAATTCGGGAAACAGAAAATGCAAAGCCAAATTTATATCAGAAAATCAGAATATAAATGTAGAATTAATGGAGCATCTATTGAAATACATTGAACTTCTGTTGCAATTTAGCGTAGGCTAATAGAAATTTGTGGAAACTCAGAAAACATTTCAATTCAAATTAGCCGATTTGCTTGATTTCAAACAATAATTTTAGAAATTTGTTATATGTTTCAATTAAATAATTCAATCAATAGTAAAATACTATATGTATATTATCGCATTGTATTAATTGAATTTTACTGTTTGGCCTAAAACTTTGCTTGATTTAAAAACAATAAGTATTGGAAATTTGTTATATGTTTCAAATAAATAATTCAATCAGAAGTCAAATTCTGCATTATGTGATTTTAGCGTACTTATATTAGTACTTTTGGTTCAAAGACCAGACTAAGTCAATTGGTTATATCTACTAGCAATTGTCTCACCATGCAAACATTGAGGCATATTTTTGTCATGGTACACATCTTTCGAAACTTATAGGCCCCCACTAGGAGGTATTTGTTTCTAAAATGTTTTATAAAGATATGTATGTCTAGAACAGTAATCGGCATTAAGAAGATACTTTTGAAATCCGAAGCTATTTGTTTACTAAACTATCGAATAGTATTTAAAGTTGTATTTCGTTTTTGTTATTTGATTCAAACTAAATTTCAAACATTGTACTGTGTTGAACATATCTCGAGAGCTAGAGGAGGTATATCAAAAATTATAACGAGTGTATAATCACTGTTATAAATTCAAATGTACTGCAAAAAACATAAGCTAGTGTAATGAGGAATCCGGCATAGTGTTTGAGGAAAAGACTGATTCATATATAAGGATTAGTAACAGCACTGGGATTGAGGTGAATTCCTAGAATTCTGCCAAATAGAATAGTATGGGACTTACATCCTCAATACTTAAAATGGAACTCTTGTCATAAATATGCAAACGGATATGAATTCTCTAATTTACTGGTGCGGAAAACCTAATTACAGGCGCGTAACATGATCAGGAATAATGGCATTGCTAGTCATGTGAAAATGACAATAACAAACTTGCATTTTTAATCATTCTCGAAAAATATATGTAAACCAGATCGATGTTTTGGTAATTATAAAGCTTTCCAACAGTCCAACACTGAACACGTGGAACTTTGTCTATTTGTCTTTGGAAGTTGACGCTGATGAATAGAAAGTTCACAGAGAAAATTTGCAAAAAATATAACTAGGCTATCCAGTATAAAACGATGTCTTAAATAGGTGACAGCCTGTTCTACGATCCCCTTCCATAATGGAAATTATAATAAGGAATTATATTTACAAAGTAATTATCAATATAATATAATTACAATGTTCTAAATACAATTGCTGACATATTTAGAAGGGGCCACACGGTGCAATTTTTTAAAAAAGCGATTTGTCGAAAATTATTTTTAAATTTTTGTTTTGCTGCTATTATTTATGTCATTAAAACGCATGTTGTGATCTTATCGTGGTTTGTAAATTCTGTGTATTATTTATGACAATTTTTCATAATAGCGATTTTTTGAAAAACGCTTTAAATTTTATTTGATCTTAAGTATTTGGTCTAAACTTGATCATGTATAATATTTTACTAAATCCCTCAGGATGACTAAAGAATTTTGTTGAAACATCGCAAATAAAATTGAAGATTAATAGAAAATAATTATTGTCTTTTGATACGAAATCTAACAGCCAAACTTAAACACTAAATCAGCAAATTAGCAGTTAAGTCGCTTTTTCATTGTAAGCATAGCAACAATCTATTCAAACATTGAAAAGGATTACAGAAATTGAGCTTGACGATGAATTAGGATGATGTCAAGTTAGTGATTTCAGTATACAAAAGTTATTCGTGATTGGAATAACGTATGATGTTGAGAACCACAAATTTTTTTGCTAGATGAAGTTATATTTCTCGAATCCCAAAAATATAGCGCACTGTGTCCGAAACGTTTGACAAGTTTTTAACATAAATTACGGTATATCAAATGTCTCTTTTTATAAATTGGTTGACAGGCATCTGTGTCAAATTTCACGTTAAATATGTCATTAGTTTTTAAACTACGCCTTGTTCTGTACGACGCAAAAAGTGCTTTCGGCGTTTTTTTTTTTTTTTTTTTTTTTTTTTTTTTTTTTTTTTTTTTTAATTCGATATATCAAATCTTAGATAGATATGTGCGATGCAAAAAGTGTTTTCGTTGATTTTTTGCAGTGTATGATTCTATTGAGCAATGAAGATATATTAAATTTTGTTTAAGAAAATAAAAGGCTTCCGATGAAAAAACTTTGTTCAAAAGAAATGTTTACAATTGGCATAAACAGTCTGTAGAAGACCGATGAAATAAATTTGAACTACTTTTTTGGACAAAGTCTTATGTTGTGACAGTGCGATAACAACCGCAATGCATATAAACAACGACTTTGAGAAGTGAACTTTGCTGTGCATGGAAATAAGATTAAGTTAATGATTGTAGCAAAAAAAAAAAAAAAAAAAGAGATATTGACGACTACAAATTGGTGTAATATATGAAGTTATCTCTATCGATTGCCACATTGTATGAATCTGGCGGACTACGTGATATACATCACCGTTAAGGTATGTAATTAAGCGCACTAAATCCTAGCGATTCGTTTTGGTTTTGGAAGGAGTCTTTCAGCATATCCATTCTTAACCAACCAGATTAAAGGGCTAAGCAATAGAGAGGGATTTAGTCAATAATAGAATGCTTGTAAGCTCACTGAATGTGAAAAGATTTCGCATATCTTATTCATGGGATTCAAAAGAATTTGGTTTTTTTTTTAGGCATTGTATCAAATCTTTCTTGGACGGGCATTGCTCCGTTTCCGGCAAAGTTTGTTGGCGACATTTTGCAAATTAAACTTCAAATTTGTCGCTCAATAGCAGACTCAACTCAGTGATAGTAAAAATCAGCAACTGAAATGTGATGAAATTTATGTTTTTTTTTTTTTTTTTTTTGTTAATAATTATAATTTGTTAATAATTCTAATATCAAATATCTGTCTTCCTATACAGTTCTATTGAAAATTAACTCTTCATTGTTTATTTATTTGTTAATTTTAACTACACCCACAATTAGTCGGTTAAACACATGTTTTCGCGCTCATTTCCAACAAACTATGACTTCTTCCTCATTCACCGGTCCTTTCAAACAACAACGTTCATCACAACATATGTTCATCACATTGGAGCAACTTCTACAAAGATTTAAAGAAACATTAAGCGGACAGACAACAATAGTCATGTTGCATGTAAAGGAAAAAGTGTCTGGTGATGATGATGAAGTCTTAAATCAACGACAGTTCCACATGCAATTTGAAATTAGAACGAAGGCAGGGCAGGGAGTAAATGTAGATGGGGGGAGAGAGGGGAAAGGGTTATGGAAACAACTTATTTTAAGTTGCTGCCACAACATCTGGCAGTACACGATGCTGAAGACGTACAGCAAGAAATAACAGTACTGGGCAAAAAGCGCGGAAGCACAGTGGGGTAGATTTAGAACATAGGTTGATAACAATGTGCCCGGTATGTTTGTGGCTCAAAAGTTATATCTTTCGCAGAAGATGTCTTATTGTCGCAAATGGCGTCATTGTAATGTTAAAATTCACGAACAATACGAGTGTAAAATGTATACCAACAAATTACGCAGTGTTGCATTTCAATTGTAATCAACCGGCGAGGCGAAAACTGATCGACTTTCATTTTTTTATACCCCACATGCATTCTGTAAAAAAAAGTGCAATGAATTGGTTAACAGAATTTATTATTCACTGAAATTTATTGCATCGCCTTCAAAGTAAGTCCTTTTCAAAATAATTATAAGTTCTACGAATATTTCAATTATAAAAACAGTTTTCAAATTCATTTTCCCGAAAAAACTTCAGTTATCGTCAAGAATTCTCTTTTAAATCTTCAATCCACTGGAAACTGATGTTTTAAAGCGGTAATTTGAGTTTTGAAAAGAGTTAAAAAAATAACCCGGGTCATAACAGGAGAATACGTTGATTGTTCGCTGATATTTGCCGAGGAATTTGTCCACAATGACACATCTCAGAAGGCTATCATTGTAAACAAATTCCTGACCAAAAACTCGACAAATATCAGCGAATAACCAACGTTGTCCAGGTACAAAATACAAATCTGGTCTTGTTCTCTCAAATGCCACATAACGGCCACACAATATTTGTTATTTACCATCTGATATTCAGGCAAGAATTCTGAGTGCCTGACACAGCGATAATTAAAATCATTAAATTACCTTGCCTTCAACTTAGTCAATCGTTTCCATTACGAAACTTGTTGAGTGGTCTGTATGTCAAACTCGTAAGCCCGCGTCCCACCATCACCCAGCAAAAAAAGTAGAGTTAAATAAAAAAAACAATCACATTTTCACCACTTCTATAGATGCAATCCATGCATATTTATTACTACCAAAGAAGTAGTTTTGAATCACTTCTGAATTCGTCTTAAAAAAAATTGGCTTTATTTTCAATTATGATTCCTAACATTTAAAGTAAAACATATTCGAATGAAATACTGCAAAATCTATTTTTAAAGGTTATAGTCTGCTCCGAAGACGTAATTTTTGATAGTCGGCTTAAAAATGCTGCTTGTAAAGTTTTTGGGAAAAAATTTATTTATCCTCTTTTATATGATGACCGCTATGCTAAGTTTGTGATTCTATTTGTAAAGACTACAAATAACGCATATACGTTTCTATGTCACAAAGAATGTCCACCCTTAATAATGTGGATTGCAGTTCATGATATAGGTTGTATAAACATCGGCCCTACGAAATATTAGGTGCCCTTTTAACCCAGTGCTTGTCTACTGGTCTTTTTTTTATAGGAAGTACTAAATGTGTTTGGACCTGCGTCCAATTTTTTTAAACTAACTTTTAATATAAATAAAAATACAGAGTGACCGTCGGGAAGGTATGTTTTACCGCCATTTTAGTCAACATTAGTTTTGACAGTTCACATTTGACAGTCGTGAAATAGAGACGTGGCAAATTTATTATGGAAAAATATTCGATAAACCAACGTGTTTTAATCGTTAAAACATTTTATCAAAATCACTCATGAAATTCACTCATGAAGTTTTTGGATGAAACAACGTGTAGTGAATGATTTCGAAGAAAGAGAAGAAAACCCTCAAATTATTCATCAGCCACCTTTGCATTTATTAAAAGCGACAGTCTGATGTGCAATTTGGTCAGGAGGAATCATTGGATCTTACTTATTTGAAACTGAAAACGGCGTAACGGTGACTGTCATGGGGAACGATATCGTGATATGATTGAAAAACGCCACTATTGCATGCTTTGGGCTTGATTAATATGTCATCGCATACAGTCAGGATTGGCCTTCACAGTCGTCTGATTTGACTGCTCGGGACTTTTTTTGTGGGTATATCTGAAAAGCAAGGTTTATGCAAACAAACCAGAAACGCTTGAGCAACTCAAGCAAAATATTCGTGATGAATATAGGATCCATTCTCTTTCATTTAGTCAAAAATTATAAACAAACAAAGCAGTATACCTTCCCGACGGACACCCTGTACAATAGAAAATCAATTCTTTTGAATAATGAAAATTTGATATGAATTTTCGTTTCACCCACATCATTCATAAATATATGGGAAAGAGGCATAATAAAATAGTGCTTCCAACCCTGCGTTAATTTCATTGGGGATTATGTATTTTTTCATCACTTCTCTATCACAAGTTGTGATGAATATTCGCTTTTTTGGATTCACGTTTTTACTGGACAGTAATGTATTTTATAAATATGTGTTCGGAGTTGACTCGCTCTAGTATATTTTCAGCTATTGAGTCTTTTTGCTATTGAGTTTTTGAAGAAAATTCAGATTTTTCAGAAGACCATACAGTCATACAAATAAGACGGTAAAAAAAAAACAAAGAATGTAACTTTCGCATACAGAGTTTGCATTTCATGAGTAATGGATAACTCACTCACAGAATGAGTAACTTACTCACAGAATGAGTAACTCACTCACAGAATGAGTAACTCACGCATATAGCCGTGGAAAATGACAAACAATTGCTTACATGTTACCTATAGAAAATGAGGAACGGCATGTGCACCCTGCTCATGAGGTTGGGTACCTACCCACGAACACAATTCTTTACTCATGGGTAATGTGCAATTGACATATTACCCGTAGGAAATGAGTTGATGCTGTGGTTAGCTACCCACCGTCGTTGTAATTACCCATAACAGCTACAGTTTGCTCTAAAAGTTTCAAAATATTCAAGTATGTTTCAAAATAGAAATATAGAAATAGAAAAAATATTTGCAAAATAGAAATACTGCAGCCTTCTCAAGCATCGAGAAGGAAGCAGCGAAAATGGGTCTGGTGGTAAACGAGAACCAAACAAATTTATTGGTTTCAACGAACAAAGAGTCTACTCGTTTCGGACGCCGTGTGAAAATGAATAAAATATGCCTATAACTCGGAAATAGAGCATTTAATGATGAAAACGACACAATTTTTGACCACCAGAGTAAAGATATACAAAGGTTATACCACATAATATAAGCAATTTCCAAAAAAAAAAAATAGCTAAAATAAGAAAAATCTACAAAATTAAATTACGGTTAAATCCCTTAACAGCGGATTAATTTTGGCAATTCGTAAGATTATCATTTAACGGAAAAAATGGCTGGCCAATTTAAAATATGAGAAATATTTAGAGAACAAAAATTAATCTGCATGGATATTTTTCGCATTGCGTAATATCGACAAAAGGCGTATGTAATGAATCTATGTTACGGGAGTGGTACATAAATTTTTGTTACCTGGAAATATGTTTTAATAATCCTTTAGGATTATGGACAAACATGAATTCTTCGCAGTATTCCATACACCGAAAGAAAGTCTAAATATTGAACTTTACGTCTGCAACTTTAACTGCAATTTACATATCTCCGGTCACAAGCGAAAATGACTTAAGTGGAGTTAGGACATAGTCCGGCTTATTGTATTGTATTTATTTTGATGCATACTTAGGTCCAATTGTCATTCCAAAGTCATAACAATTTTTCAAAACAGCGATTTCTGAAAAATTACATAATATTTCTAATTATTGATATTAGTAAGACGACATTTTGCATTAATATTGTGTATATCCTTGAGACACTTGTTATCGTTTCGGAGCGATTTTAAAATTCCATATATTTCGAAGGTTATAACAGGTTTCAATAATAGCGATTCTTTGGAAAAAAAAACCCTTAATATGTGAAAACGTAAAATTTTTAGTAAAATCGTTTTTCCTTGTAAACACAAATATGCTAATATGCAATAAAGGCTTCGCTCTTAGCCAAGCCACAGTTAGTTGTCAATTTTTTGCCAATATTCTCCACTGTGCAACGGCAAGAGCGTACATTTAAAGCATGAACTAATTGTTTACATTACAAGTTCATGTATATGGTTGTGTAATTATTAATGTTGTTGCTTCGAAATACACCAAACTTTTCTACAATCTGCCTCCTTTAAGAACTACAAAGGCCCCAGAAATGTCTTACAGACACGCGACTTGTTTAGAGCAGTAAAATAAACAAAAACGCTTTTACAGCAGCTTCCAATTCAAACATTTTTTTTATGGCGAAACCAAAAAAAAAAAAACAAGAATCAATAGCTTATTACTGCAGCATTTTGTATGAATACAAAAAATGCTTTGCATGCTATGCCATCATAATGTTTTAAAATCTTTCTCCCATTTATCATGAATGCCAACTGGCCCTCTGCGAAATCCTGGCCGGAGAACAAAAACTAACCTCAAAATGAGAATAGTTTTCAAATATTTATGAGGGCTCTTGTGAGAAATGCAAACATTCTGTCCAAACAAAAAACCCAAATACAAAAATGTTGTAGATTTTATTTCATTTTATTTTATTTTATTTTTTTCTATGGTTGAATGGGAAAAGTTTTGCGATTTTGCTTCAAACAACGGTACGAGAGAGAATGCCGTGGAGGCTTTTGTTATGCAGATGACTAACTATATTGGATGATGACCGCTGGATGGCTTAAAATTTTGTTTTGTTATATTACAAGACAAATTGTGTTTTAACGTAAAACAGCAGAAGGAATTTTGTAATAAGTCTTCTCATAAAAATAGGAATTTTAAGGAAAGGAAATGCATTATGAATTTTATGAGTGCAGACGTTTATTTAATGCTATGGCAAGGGTCATATTTACACCCAAAGCAGAGTACGCATTTAGTCAAAGCCCACACACAATGCCATTACCCTTGAGTTATGCAAGAGATGCTCGTGGTGTGTGTAAAGTTGCAAAGTATTCGTGGGTAATTACACACAATGGTGATGCAGTTACTCACTTCCCATGAGTTGTGAGTTGTGTTCGTGAAAAGAACGTAGTACTTAGCTATTTGTTGGAATCGATAGATATTTCGTAGTATTATTGCATGTGTAATAATACAGGGTTGCCCATATTCGACGGACCCATGTTTAAAAAAAAAAAATCAAAGAAAAAAATACAAATTTGGCGGTTGGCAATCTTATTCATTTAATTTGTTCCAAGTAGATTTGTTTACATCAATTTTTGAATATGATATCTCTCAAATGGCCGCCCTTTTTGCAGCATTTTCCATCGTTTTCGCCAACATTTCGGCCGT
>JAHXMU010000036.1:971982-990140 GCA_019455685.1 Philornis downsi
TTTAAAAAACATGGGTCCGTCGAATATGGGCAACCCTGTATATGTAAATTGCATTATTACGGGGGGTGATCCGGATGCAATCAATTAATCGAAAGAATATCGTGCCGAAAGTAACGCAAGACCGAAAAGGTTTCGCCGAAGCCGTTCAAATATCAAAAGTATACTCATGTACAGACACTTTTCTTCGATTGTGCGTTTTGAGTCTCTTCCGCTGTGTCAAACACTCTGGTTACTCGCAAAATGTGGCCAGATTTATGAACAGCCATAATACGCCATCTCCCACCCACTGCTTTGGCTTTTTGTGATTTTTACGCCCAAAATTTAACTAATATCGTAGCACAATCGCCATCTTGTCCTGATTTAGCACCGAAAGTGAAGCACTAAACATAATTTTCACCTTGCGGCACATAATAGATAATGATTCGACTCTTTTACTAAAACATAGCTAAAGTGTCGCCGATATATGATGAAAAACATTCCAGTAAAATTTTGTTTTCAATTAAAATGTGAGCAGCCTTTATCACATACCGTTTATTTTATATTTCCAGATTATATACCGATTAACATCTAAATTAGTATTTTTTCCACATCTTTCTTTTGTCTCTAATAATCATGCAATGTTTAACCATATTATATTTTCATAAATTTTATATTTATTTTTTGTTATGTGTTTTTTCATAATTTATATTATCGAGATTAAATCTAATAGATGAGTTGTTGCACATTGTAATTTACTTATAATTGGCCGGAAGACTTTAAATTACAAGCCGAATAAATAAACAAATAAAATAAATAGATTATGAATATACACATATATTCATATTCTATTTATTAGATTGCATTATAACGCAGTTTAAGTTAAAAACTATTTCACCAAGCAGGATTTAGTAAACAGAATGTTGCCATATCGGAGAAGCTGTTTGACTCTTTCGCGACCGCAAATAATTTTGTAGGCGCCCATTCTTTCAATACATAAATTCTGCCGCAAATTGAATTGAATCAAAGAGCCAGGTATTCAAAATTAAGCCAATTATCAAAACCATTTTTGCATTTCGTTGCCATTCATATTTCACAGTAATATAAAGAGCATTTGGCCATTGCTCCGCCATTTTAACACCAAGTCGGAGGGGAAATCACTCCTGTACGCTGAACAAACAAACAAAAAAGTAAGCCTTTTCAATGTGGCTTTAGTGTCATCCTTAATTGTGACAGTAAAAGTCAATATCGAAAAAAACGCGAAATGCTGAAAGTATAAATTAATTTGCAAAGTGCGCGTACCTCTCATAAAATGTTTGTGTGTGTGTGTGTGTGTAATAGATTATGTCCTTATGTTGAAAATGTCATAAAATTTGATGAGTTTCCATCATATCTTGACAGTCTGTGGACGTTAAGAGTTGTAAAAAGTTAAAATAGCGGTAAAAAGAACATATTTAAGTGACAGCTTTTGGTTTAAAACCACATTGACAGTGGTGTTTAAAAATGTAGCAGCACATGCACCGGGATATCTATTTTTTGGTTTCAAAAGTAAAATTAAATAAAATACACATAAAGCTATGATTTCGATGAAACTTTTATTTCGTTATAATGCTTGGCCCTGGCCATTATGTACGAAATATAGGGTGATTTTTTCAAGATTTAAATTTTTCAGGTTGGCAGCACTGGTTGGAATCATGGAATGACGAATGACCCACCACAACGTCTAATTTCTGGTGAATGGGCCTTACAAAAGATCAATGAAAATCCGCTGTTTTACCGAAAAATTGTGTTCAGCGATGAGGCTCATTTCTTGCTGAACGGATATGTGCACAAGCAAAACTATCGCATCTGGAGTGATGAACAGCCACATGCCAGACGTGAATTACCGGTGCATCCCGAAAAAACGACAGTCTGGTGTGGTTTATGGGCTGGTGGCATCATCGGCCCATTTTTCTTCAAAGACGACCGTGGAAGAAACGTTACCGTCAATCGAGCCATGATACGCGATTTTGTTTTTGCCCCAATTGGCTGAATTGAACTTGGTTGACATGTGGTTTCAGCAGAACGGCGCAATATGCCACACTGCTCGTGAAACAATGGATATGTTGAGGGATTAAATTGGGCAGCAGCGTATCTCTCGATTTGGCCCTGTGAGTTGGCCTCCATGATCTTGCGATTTAACGCCTCTTGATTATTTCTTGTGGGGTTATGTCAAGTCGTTAGTCTATGTGGATAAGTCGAACACTATTGAAGCGTCACTTTTTCGAAATGCTCGAAAAAGTGACGAAAAATTGGAACTTCCTAAAGGAACTATTTTGAGACGGAGCCGCGGACAACATTTACATGAAATTATCTTTAAAAATTAAATGGCAAAGACCAATTTATCGATTTCAATAAAAAAAATTAATATATGATGCAAATTTGAGTGTTTTATTCGATTTTTGAAAAAGCTACGATTAGAAAATCGCCCTATATAATACAATTTCATTTAAATGACCGCCTCCGGATTGGTTGCAGCAGTGGATTCTTTTGAGATAGTTTGCAACCACTTTTTCGCAAATTTTGGGCGGTATCTCAGCGATAAGTTGACGAATGTTGATTTCCAAATGCTCCAACGTTGGGGGATTATCCGTGTAAACACGATCTCTGACGTGGCCCCACAAAAAAAAGTCTAACAGCGTCAATTCACATGATCTTGGTGGCCAATTCACGTCGCCAAACCGTGGAAATACGCTTTCTGCAAACTTCTCATGTTTTAAAGCCAAAATTGGTCGTGTCGTGTGGCTCATGGCACTGTCTTGTTGAAAACATATATCGTCCAGTATTCCAGTATTCGTTTTCCACTTTCATTATTTTGAAAAATTTAGTGAAATTTCAATGGTAATGAAATGTTTCCATACATGCACAGGCGCGGTAATTGAGAACAGCTGTTTTAAGTCGTGCATTTCTGGGGTATAAAGTTAATATTGATACGTTTTCCACAACAACAAAATTAATTTTTTGTCTACACATAAGCAGTTGCATAAAAATGTATAATATTTCATAAAAAAAAAAAAATAATTTGAGTAAACAGTTTACAGATTACAGGCTTAAGACTTCCAATTCCGACTCCCGATTGCAATTTCCGTATGGGCCCATCCAAACGTTTGGATATAGACTGGTAAAATTAATGGTGGAAATGGTTTTATGTCGGATTTGAAACAGCTCAGCAATTGGGATTTTTAAATGGGCTGCTGTTCTTATACGAGTAAGTACGAGTATATTGGCTAAAATTTTTGTTTCTTTCTATTGGAACCTTTGAAAAGAACTCTTTCTTACCCTTTTGGGAAAATTAAAAAGATATAATTTTCACAAAATCTCTGACTCTTCTTTTTTTTTTTTTGGAGGGCTACGTCGAAGACCGTGTTTACGCGGACAATCCTCAAACGTTGGGACATTTTAATATCAACATTCGTCAAGTTGTCGTTGAGATACCGCCCAAAATGTGCGAAAAAGTGGTCGAAAACTACCTCAAAAGAATCTACTGCTGCAATCTATCCAGATTCGGTCATTTAAATGACTTTGTATTATATTTCGTACATAATGGCGAGGTCCAAGAATTATAATGAAATAAAAATTTCATCGAAATCATAGCTTTGTGTGTGTTTTATTTAATTTAACCTTTGAAACCGAAAAATGGATAACCTTGTATACCAAAAATTATCGTTGAATTTAAAAGGTGTTTAAGGGTAATTTAGTGTTTTATTTGGAAAAGTGTCTTATCTTAGATGGAAGCTGATCTTAATTTAGTTAATGAAAAAAAAAAAAACGTTAAATTAAATATTGATTATAAGAAATTCAAATATAATAACAATGAAGAACAGCATAAATATGGAATATATTTAAAAGGAAAAACGACTTAAGTGCTGTTAGGATTTATTTCTTATAATTATTGTTGCCCTTATTTAGACACATATTCGCGTTGTTGCCAGCCAAAAACTTCTGGATATTTCGACTGTTAAGACAAATTTGCATTAAAGCGATTTTTTCTTTAAACCACTCAAAATCTTAAAACAACAAATTGGAGGTTAAATTGTTTTTCCTTGTAAGCACAGATATAAAGTAGATATAAGTGAGATGTTTCAGCTTTTAAAATTGCTGCTGTAAACTTAATTATCATCAATCCAAATTACAATAAATATACAATTTTTTTTTTTTAATTATGAAATATGTCTCGAACATTAAATGAATTTTAAAAAATTTGTTGATTGTATCAATCTAATTAAAATCTGCAACCACTGACAAATAATTGGCATTGAGCTGTATAATTTGTTGATGTGCTATGGCATTGAACACAGCTGTCTACATTTAAGTCTTTTCAAAATGCACTTGCATTTGTATTAAAATGTCTGAGCCGATTTATAAACATTTGAATTCACTGCGGCCATTCATTGTACCTGGGCAAAAAAAAAAAAAAACAACAACAAAAACAAAAAATAAATAAAAAAAAAAACTGACGCATTACACGCCCGGGATCGCTTGTGGTGGCAGATGTACCCGTTGCAGCGGTAGTTAAATTCTGTGTTCACAGAAGTTTGCCATGATGAATGTCAGTGGGTTGGCAACCAAAAGTGCACCCCATATACAAAGTGTTACAGCCTACAATTGGTCGCGTGAATGTGTGAGTTATTGTAATACTGGAATACCTAGGCGCGACCCAAACGGTCATAGACCTCATCATCACGTTCACACACAGCCAAGTTTACATACGAGTATTACAGTACGGCTTCATCGCTGGTATATCTGTGGAACATCATCTCGATTTTGTTGGAAAAACTATGTGTTGTTTTTTCTTGCGGTATAGTTTTTGTAGGCTTTTTGTTCCAAATATAGGGGATGCCAAGTTTTTTCCTTTTTTTGTTATTTTTTTTTTTTTTTTTTTTTTGGTCGCAGCCACATCTCTGGTTGCCTCTGGTTTTGTTTGTGAAATATTAGTACAGGTCTGAATATTTGTTTTTGTCATTTGCACTTTGTTACATTGCTCATTTTTTTCTTTTCTTTTGGGCGGAATAGTTTTGTATTTCAACTTCAGCATTCTTTGTGGTCCACTCCACACACTGCCATACATTTTGGCAATTCTAAGCTGTTGGTTTTGCCTGCTTTCATTCATGCAATTGTTCAGTTCGCTCATTCATTCTCTGCTACTATATAGTAATCTCAAGCCCCTTTTCGCCTGCCACTTGTTTTGCCAATTCTGGCAAACGTAGTTTTAGAGATGTTTTGGCACGACGTCATAATTGCTTCCAGTGGTAGAAAATGCATTATACGAAATGATTCTGTAGTGTTGAACAATTTGGAATGATGATACTTGAGCCAACGCAAAAAGATACAATATGATAAATTGTTTAATTTTCGTTTACTACAATATAAATGGAGATGTTTGTAATACACATACAGTGAGGCCTCTGTGAACACAAATGCATGGAAGAAAAAAAACAAAAGAAATTTGTTCTCTCTGGCAATAATATGATGAAATATCCATTATCCATTTAGTGGTTTCAAAACCGCCGGTCTGGCAAGGCTGTCAGCTGTTAAAAACCTGTCATTTTAAGTGTTATTTATTTAGTAGAAGGTTTGCCATTTACGAATATGGATTGTTTAACAACCGAAGAACGCCTACAAATAGATTAAGCTTACTACAAAAGTGATGATCCAAACGTGGGCTTTCAACGGAACAAAATTTTCTTCAGTGATAAAGCTCATTTCTCATTCGGTGGGTACGTTAGCAAGCAAAATTATCGCATATAACGCTCGGAGAAAAAGTCATTGCAACCGGAAAAAGTGACTGTGTGGTGCGCATTATGGTCTGGAGGTGTAATTGGGCCGTATTTTGTCGAAAACTACCTCAAAAGGATCCAGTGCCGCAACCAATCCGGAGGAGGTGATTTAAATGACATTGTATTTCGTACATAAAGGCAATTTCGAAACGTTATAATGAAAAGTTTCATCGAAATCATAGCTTTGTGGGTGTTTTATTTAATCTTCCGAAAGTAGATAACAAATATAATTATTTGCTATCAGAAATTGCCACATAATAATGAATAAATATTAAATGGTAATAATAATCAGTATAGAAATTTAAGTCAGGACTTCACCCAATATCCTCCTTCTTTGTAAAAAAAAGTTTGAGAGATGCCAGAGAATGTTTCTTAAATTCCTATTCCCTTCTCAAAACCACTCTAAAACACATTACAAAAAAAAAAAAAAAAAAAAAAAAAACAAAATTATAAGCAAAATTATAAGTAACGCCTGGAAATTATAGAATAAACAGTAATTTTAATTCTTATCAGTAATTCGCCAATTTTTATATGTGGCATCCTGAGAGGTGCGCTCGTGTAGCGCGTCTTCATTTGCAGAATAAGTTTATTAACTGACTGTTATGTGGCAAACTACAAGGTGCTCGAAGTGTTGCCAACTTACTAACTGCTGCAGTAAACAAGCGGCTAACGACAGCGCACTCATTTCTTGCCAAGCGTCAGTTTGTTACGTTATTTATAAGCCTGTGAAAGCATATCATTTTACGTGCAGTTAAAAGAACAGAAACTTATCAAAAAGTAACATAACGGCGTTTGCCTAAAGCCGAAATGATGCTTCTGGTAGATATTAATTACAATGGTAGGCACTCAAAATGTTCCTAACTTCACATTGCTTTAGCAGCCAAACGACTAATGACAGCGTGCTCATTTTTTAACAAGTGTCCGTCTGTTGTGTTGTTTATATTCATACGCAAGCATATCATTTTACGCCAGCGTTAAAAAAAAGTTATCGATATGGAATTCAGACATTTCAGTGGTTTCAAGGTTTCTCCATTTAGTGGCAAGATTGTCAGCCAAAGTGTTACTTATTTAGTGAAAGATTTGCCATTTACGAATATGGATCGTTTAGCAACTGTAAAAACGCATAAAAATAGTTAAAACTTACTACAAAAGTGGTGATTTAATTCGTGCATTACGAGGTGATTATGATCATCATAATCGACCCACTGTGCAAGGAATTGGCAAAATTATAAAGAAATTTGAAGAGACTGAAAGCGTTACAGATGTGGTCAGTCTTGTGCATCATCGCAATGTAAGTACTGTCGAAAATATTGCTTCGCTTAGTGAAATTGTGGCGGGCAATATGAATCTGTCGATTCCATGGCGTTCTCAGCAATTGGACCTATTATACGGTTCATTATGGTGTATTTTGCTTTAGGATTTGCACCTCTATCCATATAGAGTTCAACTTATACAACAATTAAAGTCGGCTGGCCATTCATAACGCCGTAGATATGATGATGGGAGCTACAGCAACAAGCTTTCAATCCTGATTTTACAAACAAAATTTTCTTCAGCAATACAGCTCATTTTTCACCTGGTGGTTACGTCAACAAGCAAAATTGTCGCATTTGAGACTCGAAGAACCCAGAAGTGATTGTGCAAAAGCCATTGCATCCGGAAAAAGTAACTGTATTAGTGCGCATTATGGTGTGGAAGCGTCATTGGGGCGTATTTTTTCGAAAATGGCGCAAAAAGAACCGTTACCATCAATTCAGAGTGCTATATTATAAAGAAATTTGAGGAGACTGGAAGCGTTATAGAAGTGGTCAGGCCTGTGCATCATCGCAAAGTGCGCGCCGCCGAAAAACTTGCTCCTGTTAGTGAAAGTGTCGCGGATAATCTCAATTTTATTCCAGAGCGCTATGACCGCATGATAACCGATTTTTTTTGCCTGAAATTGAAGATTATAAACTGGACGATATGTGGTTTCAACAAGACGGTGCCACGAGCCCCACAACCGGACGGATTTTAGCTTTATTGCATGAGAAGTTTCCAAAAAACGTAATTTCACGTTTTGGCGACGTCAATTGGCCACCAAGATCATGCAATTTGACGCTGTTAGACTTTTTTCTTGTAGAACCCGAATACCGTGTTTGCGCAGATAATCCTTAAACATTGGAGCATTTGAAAATCAAAATTCGGCAAGTTAGCGTTAAGACAGCACCCGAAATGTGCGAAAAAATGATCAAAAACTACCTCAGAAGCATCCACTGTTGTAACCAATCCAGATGCGGTCATTTAAATGGCATTGTATTTCGTACGTAATGGCAGGGTCCATACATTATAATGAAATAAAAGTTTAATCGAAATCATAGCTTCATGTGTGTGTTTTATTCAACTTTACTTTTGAAATCGGAAAAATGGATAACCCGTTATAAATATTTAAAACTATGAAGTAATTTTTCAAAAATCGACTGTTTGAAAAATTGTTATAACTTTAGAATAACACCGAATTTTGGGCTGGGAATTAGACACAAATATATATCAAAAACGGGACAATCATAATAAAAACAAGTAAACCCGATGATGTCCTAACTTTACTTAAATCATTTTTTTCGATTTTGTCCAAGTTTGCCATTTCGCACACGTTTAGTAGAGCACCCTTTCAACCAATTCATCTTCGTTATCGCCATACCAAATAAACCCAGCAGATTCACGTCTATGCATTCTTCATTTTTTTTTACATCTCCAAATCTTCTAAATACTTCCATTCCATACATCTAAACCTGCCGTGATATTCTATGCTAAATGCCTTTCGCATGCACGAGTATCTCTTTTAGCATTGGAGTAGGACTGAGAAGTACTGGTACGAGCTTCAATGACACCGCCACCAACCGGCAGCAACATCGACCAATTCAACGTTTAAGACAGTTTATGGCCAACAAAAGATGGCAACTTACACAAGAATTAAAAGAAACTCATTCCGTTTGTTTCATTCACTACTTTAATGTGATCATAGCTTTGGAACGTTGCCAAAACAAAATGAAAACTAAAGAAACAAAAAAGGAAGAATACGAAATGTACATATTTTCCCTCACTCCCTGCATAATTTAGTGGAGGCCCTACTGCTTCCACGCGATCTCAAAAAGGATGTAAAAGGTCTCCTCCCAAATCAGCAGCAATAACAACACAAACAGGCAAACAACAGCACAAATAGCAGCAGCAGCAGCCAGCGGTGAAATGTAAATTAATTTTTATTTGGACTACATCCATAGCGAGTCATACAACCCAGTCAGCTTCTGCTTCCGGTATAGTTTCTTTTGAGAGCATCCACCCATTTCGTAGTGCCTGCTTCGTTTCCCCTCCTTGAAATCTCTTTGTACTTGGCCGGTAGATTATTTAGGCCTCTTTTATGCTTTGGTGCAGACATTTTCAGTGTTTTCTTTTTTGGCATCACGTACGTGAAGGAAATATGGAAGTTTGTTATAGTCACAGTGTGTTTGTTTCGTATTTCTACAAGTGGTAGAGAATGGGAAGTATACGAGGGTGATCCCAATACTAGCCGACCTAACGAAGAAAACACAAAAAAGTTGGGAAACAATTTCTTTATTTTTCAACATCATCTCCTTTTAGCTCGATACACCTTTTCCAGCGATATTCAATAGCTTCTATACCCTGTGACTCCACACCTCTTCATTGTTGGCAAATCTTTTGCCTTCGAGCCATTTTTTGAAGTTTGGAAATAGAAAACAGTTCGAGGGAGCTAAATCTGGTGAATAAGGGGAGTGATGAGCCATTTTTTAAAATTTAGAAATAGAAAATAGTCCGACAAAGCTAAATCTGGCGAATAAGGTGCTTGATAGAGCAATTCGAACTTTGATTCATTAATTTTGGCCATCGCAACAGTGGATTTGTGAACTGGAGCATTATCTTGATGAAACAACACTTTCTTTTCTGACCGTTTTTTCCACAATTTCATCACGTAAACGATGTAATAAATTAGCATAATATTCGCTAGTCTTTCCCTTCTGAAGATAGCCAATAAAAATAATGAAATGCCCATCCCAAACGCCATAACTTTGCCTGCCGATAGAACCGTTTTCGCCTTCTTTAAACACAATTCTACCATTTTAGTTCATTGCTTTGATTGTTCCTTTATCTCAGGTGAGAAGTTGCAGACCTATGTCTCATTAGTAGTTATAAATCGATACAAAAATTTGGCTTTTTGTTGTAAAATATCGCTAAACAGTCGGTCTAATGAAACGTCTTCACGAAAAAATCTTCGCGTCAAATCTTAGGTCAATATACGATGTCCGTCACTTTTTGAAATGCCTATCATTTCAGCTAGCTAACGCCGACGATCACCCAATACCATTTTATGGATTTCCTTAGCCGTGTCTTGTGTGAACACTTCAATTGGTCGACCACCACAATGTTGCTCTTTGGCAGCTCGTACGGCTTCGTTTAAACTCTGCTCCCTAATATTTTACAGTCGCAAACGAAGTGGAAGAACCAGACTCCCCCAAAGAAGAATGTGGCGCGGCACCCATCTTGCGCACAGCTTTCTCATCTTCAAATCTTCATCTTCACGAAAAAATCTTCGTGTTAAATCTTAGGTCAATATACGATGTATGCCACTCTTTGAAATGCCTATCGTTTTAGCTGCCTCACACTGACGATCACCCAATACCATTTTGTAGATTTCCTTAACCGTGCCTTGCGTGGACACTTTAACCACTACGGTGTTCCTCTTGGCAGCTCGTACGGCCTCGTTTAAACTCTGCTACCCAATATTTTAGAGTCGTAAACGAAATCGAAAGAGCAGACTCGCCCAGAGTAGAATTTAACTCGGTTTTAATATTGGTTTGAGACCTTTCAAATAGAAATATTGAATTACATAAAGGTGACCAATTTTTTCCATATTTACAAATTTACTGGCATCATTTATTTTAAAGGCTGTAATAAAAATACTAGACAACGTGGCGCCATATGTTTTTATAATATTGCCGATTTTCATCATAATATTTCTTTTCAAACTACTGCCACCATCTATACGTCAGATTAGCTAGTTTTGGGATAGCCTTCGTACATTGAACCTCACATCACTAATCATACCGTGCACTCTTAATTAAAGTAGTCTATCTTAATTTATAATGTTAAGCATTATTTAATTTTTAGGTTTCGAAAATCTGATGATAATTTTACATTCTACTCATCAACTACTCAAAGCCAAATGATATCTTAGTCCTTTATCCGTCAGTTTGCAATTTTTAAAGCCCAGCAAAATATTGGGAAAGTAGAATATAATGATGGTATTGAATAACATTTCACGCCAGTATAGGAGAACTAGTTGATCGAATTTTTTAGTCTTAAAAACCAGTACAGAAATTTCAGTTCGATAAACTGATACCGCTTCGCCCAAAGTTCTTTTGTATTGCTACAAAAAATATTCTCAATTAAAGCGCGACTAAAGTAGTAAAATTTCCCTTGTTTTGGAAAATGTAGAGGACCGTAAATTTTGTATTTGTGATACCCTAAGGGGCGTGGCAGTGCAGTCCATTTTCAATCGCCGTGCTAAATGCCTAATGCAAGCTCAATATTGTACTGTATATAGTGGAATTGAATGAAAGATTCGAATCTAGATTTTTTAAGATTTAAGTTTTTCAGGTTGGCAGCACTGGTTGGTAATGGCGTCCAAACGTCATTTGTCAAAGTGAAAAGTGTGCAGCATACTCTGCCATTTCATCATGGAATGACGAATGACCTACCACAACGTCTAATTTTTGGTGGTAGTGCACAAGCAAAACTGCCGCATCTGGAGTGATGAACAGCCATTATTTTCATGATATACAGGGTGGTGCACCAATTGCACTACAATAAGAATTTTTTTAAAACAACGTATTTCATTTACTTTTTTTTTTTTTTTTGCATAGAAAATTAAATTTTATTTTATAAACTAATTGATTTTGAAGATGACAGACCGTAGATGACTTCCATGCTATTCACGCATACTTGATATCTGATCACAAAATTATTCAATGCGGGCTCGCCTCAATAACTATTTTAATGGAATGCTTCAATTCAGTCAAATTCACTGGTTTCGTATTGTACACTTCTTGCTTTATACGGGTGATTTTTTAAGATTTAAGTTTTTTTCACGTTGGCAGCACTGGCTGGTAATGGCATCCAAACGTCATTTGTCAAAGTGAAAAGTGTACAGTATACTCTGCCATTTCATCGTGGAAGACTAACAAACGAGCAACGATAGCAAATCGTTGAAATTTATTATCAAAATTCGTGCTCTGTAACAAATGCGCATCGTTTGATACGATCATTTTATGGTCGTCATAATCGACCTGCTGTTGAACCAACAATTAGTGCTGTTATCTCTAAATTTCGCATCAAATTTACTTTGTTGGACCTAAACCATCGACTCGCATGCGTAGAGTGCGTACGCATGATGACGGGTATTTAACAGCTGACAGCCTTGCCAGACCGCAGGTTTTTAAACCACTAATTGGATAACCCTATTTAAAAAATGAAACAGCGGGGCAGGAAAAAACACATAACATTAAATGTTTGGCCCTTTATTATACAGGATGGGCCATAAGGGTTTTGGCGGTTTAAATCTTCAATTTCTGGGTAACGCGTGGCGCGGAAATTGGAAATTTAGTCGCCATGGAGCCGTACACGGGAGTGCAGCGTGTATTTTGTGTCCGAGCGTATTACGAAAACAATAAATCAGTGATTACTGCACGACGTTTGTATCGGCATGAACACGATTTACACGATTTAAGTGAAGTTCCAAGCGCCAATGTGATACGAAAATGGATCAGAATGTTCAAAACAACCGGCTCAACAGTACCAATTACGGTTCGTGGTCGCCCAGTTTCTGCAAGATCAGCCGACATTGTGGAGCGTGTTCGTGTTTCAGTTCAGCGAAATCCGCAACAGTCAACACGTAAGAGAAGTCAGTCTTTGGATGTCAAAAGAACAACTTTACGACGAATTTTGAAACGTGATTTGCATTTGAAGGCTTATAAGATTCAGATAGTCCAAGAATTAAAACCCGATGATGCCAATAACCGACTTAACTTTATTTTTCCTGGAAAACTCATTTCGAAAAGTGAGGATATTGAATGTCCCCCAAGGTAGCCCCGATCTCTCTCCGTGCGATTATTTTCTATGGGGCTACCTCAAATCGGTAGTCTACGAGAATAATCCGACCAATCTAGAGCAGTTGAAGAGGAACATTATTCAGGAAAGTAACAAAATACCGAGAACAACTTTTCAACGAGTTTTCCAAAATTTGCGACTTCGGTTCCAAGAGTGTCAAGCAGCCGAGGGAAGCCATTTGGACAACATTATTTTTAAGTCTTAAAAATTCCCATGCTTCTACTTTTTAAAAATACAAATATATTTTTTTTATGTTTTTTTTAATTGAATATTTGAACCGCCAACACCCTTATGGCCCACCCTGTATAATACTTAGGCAACTGCTGTGAAAAAATTAGTTTTTTTTATGTCTGTGATCGAAAAGGGTAACGCTGAAATCATAAAACACATTTTTTCGACAAACGCGCGTGATATTTGGAATACAGATATGAGTATTTAACCATAGATTCGCTGTTGTCTTGTGTCCAATGTAATGTTTGGCGACATCTTCTAGAGTTTCCCTGTGTAATAGTCTGGCCGTATTATCGAGTTGCTTTCTAAGTTTTTATCTAAGAATTTGGACTAATTTTTTTCTATGACTCAATCGAAGACCTTATCTCTCTAAGGGATGAATACGAACTTTTTTTACTGTATGCCATATAAAGTTCGTTTTACTTCTCCTTTATTTTGTTCTCATTTCTTGCAACTTTCCACATAATTAAAAGATACTTTTTAGTTTGTGATTTATTGCCAAACATTTTGGGAGGAAAAGTATTTTGTGAATCCTCTTCTTCCAGAATATTTACGAGTTCGTTAACTTGTTAGAAGCTTCGTATATTTTTCGTAGTTATCACTGTTGTTGTTGCTGCTGGAAAATAACGACGTGTTAAACATAACAACATCCGGTTAGCATAACACTTCCGGTAATGAAGTCGCTTGTTTTTTGATTGTTTTCTGAAGTTTGTGGCATTACGAAAATTATTGTCTGCTCAAGTGTTTTATGGCCAAATTGATGATAATATTTATTGCAATAAAATGCAAAGGATTACTAGGAAATGTCAAAAACAAATGATAAATTGAGGAAATCGGTAATAATTTAATATTTATTGCCACGAACAATTAGAGCTCAGTTTATTTTTAGGATATTTTTGATACTACAAAACATGAACATGAAATAAAAGTTAAATAGATCTGGCTTGTAAGGTCCAAAGTTTCTATATACTCAAATGACTGTCGCCGCTATATTTGAAGATTAACCGATTAATTAATTATTTTTGTTTTTGCTTTGTAAAGGTCATCGTAGTTTTAGCGTAAACATTAGCGAAATTCACCAGGCTCGATTGATTGGTTAGCTAATGCGAAACTAATCAATTTGCGTTATGAGAGAGAGAGAGAGATCAAGCGAAAGGTGTAGTTAAAGGTGTTCTTATCATTTGTAAATAATTAAGTAAAATTGTTTAGACAACACGTAATATATGGATGGTTTTCTTTTCAAAGTCGTATAAGTTCATAAGTCATTTTAATTGCTTAAACGAATTAAAAGACCTGATTTTTTCCTCTTTTTGTAGCTAATAAAAGAGCTAAAGGGTGTCCCAACAAGAACGCAAGATTTAAATTTGGCACCATTCGAAGTGTCATTGTTTGACATTTGAACAATTGTTATTGTTTGCTAGTAGAAGGTACGAGGTTAGTAAAAATGGAGAGCTACACGAATAAACAACGCATTCTCATTGTGAAATTGTTTTACCAAAATGGTGAAAGTTTTGTGGCTACAAAGATCGCAAATTGCGATCAATTTGGGGTCACAACAATGCTTCAAAAGAGTCAACTGTAAAGAGATTAATGGATAAATTTGCCAAAACTGGGTCTGTTCGTGATGTAAAGACAACAACGTGCCCTCGACCAGGTCAATCGACCGAAAATGTCGCAGCTGTACGTGATGATGTCGCTCAAACTCCATCCACCTCAATTCGACACCGAGCTCAGCAAATTAGTGACTCCAAATCCACAATGCAGCGAATTTTAACGAAAGATTTGCATCTTCATGCATACAAAGTTCAATTGGCTCAGGAACTGAAGCCAGCTGACCATAGACAGCGAAGGGAGTTCGTTAATTGGGTATTGGAGAGATAACATGAAAATGCTGATTTTGCCGATAAAATCATCTTGAGTGACGAGGCCCATTTCCATCTTCATGGCTTCGTCAATAGGCAGAATTGCAGCATTTGGAGTGAGGAAAATCCTCGAGTGATTCACGAGAAGCAAATGCATCCTCAACGTGTCACTGTGTGGTGTGGATTTTGGGCTGGAGGAATCATTGCACATTTTTTTTATGAAAATGAGACATGTCAAGCGCAAACAGTCAATGGTGTTCGGTATCGTGAAATGATAACTAGATTTTTCGTGCCTAGAATTGAAGAAATGAACGTGGAGGGCAAGTGGTTTCAACAAGACAGCGCCACATGTCGTACAGCCAGAGAAGCAATTAAATGTTGCGTTCTTGTTGGGACACCCTTTAGAAGTTTCATTGCAGTTAATTTGCCAATTTGTTGATTTCTCAATTATTTTTCAAAAAAGTTTACAACATAAATCGCTCATATATCTGTGGTCACAACCCATAACAGCCTAAGTCTGTTTTTCAATATTTTCAGTACAGCTGTTTAAAGTTTTGAATCTTCACCGAAAATCAGGAGAAGGTGGTTTTTGGAAAACTTTGCTACAGATTCCAAGGAAACGAATTTCTTTACTTTGTTGTTAACAAAAAATAGTTGTTTATTTTTTGGATTAACGACTTAAGTAGGCAATGATGAAAAAATAATGTTTATATTTGTTGTAATCCTAAATTGACTTAGGCAGTTATGCCAAAACAGTCATTTAGAAAAATAACTTAAGCTATTAAGTTTTTTAGGATTAATTGCCTTCCTAGAAGAGATACAAACATGAAAAATTTAGAGCAAATAAATTTAGATACGCTGAATACGATGGTGCTAATAACTCAATTGTGTCCTAACTCGAGTTAGGCTGTTACGGGTTGTGACCACAGATATACAAAGAAGTAACAGAATTTGATTAATAAAACACAAAATATTTATTATCTATTCAAATTGAATGTAACACCTTTAAAGTACGCCCCCTCTGAAATAATTTAACTTATGTCAACGAATAATCCAATCAGCAAAACATTTTTCAAATGCATTTTCCGAAAATGATATCAGGTGTCACCGCAAATCACGTTTTATGTCTTCTATTAACAACCAAATGATTCTCTCGAACTGGTAATTTAAGTGTTGGAACGAGGAAAAAACGAACCGTCATTCACAACGACAGCCTTGTGAGATGATACATTATCGTGGTGCAAAATTCATGAGTTCTTTTTTCGCAAAGTTGACCATTTTCATGAAATTTGCTGCCTTAAACGACGCATAACACCCAGATAATATTCTTCAATTAACGCCTGACCTTCTGACACGAATTCCGAGTGCTCAACACTGCGAGAATCAAAGAAAACAATCAACATTGCCCTGACTTTTGATCGACTTTGATGTGATCTTTTGGTTTCCGCTCACAAATGGAAGACGCCATTCTGAATCTTGGCGACTGGTTTGTATAAGAAATTGCCAATTATAATGCGTTTTATGAACGTGAGGTTAGAATTCCGTAGTTCAAGCATGTCTTTAGCAACTTTTACGTGATTGAGTTTTCAACGAAATTCAGTTGTTTTACAATTTCTCGAGCTGCAACGCGTTTCACATCCACACAATCTTATAAAATGGTACGAATTGAATCATAAGACCTAGAAAATTCAGCGCGCAAACTCTCTCAAACTTAAATGCCAACTTTCTACCGCCATTTCCTTCACTATATCGATGTGAACTTCAGTTGAAGACATTGATGGCTGACCAGAATTAAGCAAATCTTCCACCACATCTCGACCGGGTTTGAATGCACTGTACCGCTTATGTACATATCGTCGATTCATTGCCAAACTTCTTTAAAACTTTTAGCTATTCGGCACACAAAATTCCATTTGCAGTGTAAAATTTGAGGAAATCTTCCAGTGCGATATTTCTATCCATTGTAAAAATCACAAAATGCACTTGAAATTAATTGACAGAATTGAGCACAGTAAATAAACTAAATAATAAATCACGCTCAAATTTCGTCTCAGTATAAAGAACAATTGTGCTAAATTAAAAATATAATAAATTAAATATTATTAAAATAATAATTATAATAATAATAATTATAATAATAAAATTATAATAATTATAATTATATAAAAATAAATAATTAATATAATAAATTAAAAATATTTATAAATCGCTTTTATTCTCTCAATTCTTAACAGAATGCATTTTTGAGGCTTACGATAAATCGACTTAACAAACATACGTATTTATATATGAGTGGTACAGTGCGTTTAAAAATACTGGAGATGAAGTAGAAGATTTGCCTTACTCTGCTCGGCCATCAACGTATTTAACTGAAGTTATTATCGATAAAGTGTAGGCAATGTTGACTGAACCCCCTATTTTAAATTTGAGAAATATAGCTGTCGAACTTCCGATGTTTTACGAATCAATTGGTAGCACTTTACACATTTGTTTCGGTATAAAACGTGTTTCAGCTCGACCAGCTCCAAAAGATGCGAATTTTCTTCAAAAACTCAATAGCGCAAAGCTCGCTGAAGATACGCTAGAATGAGCCAATTCCGATCAGACATTCATAAAACGCATTATGGCTGATGATGCGATATAGGTTTACGAATTTGACATGCAAACCGGTCAACAAGCATAGGAATCATGCCTTCCAACTTAACCAAAACCACGTAAAAAATCGATCAAAAGATAAGATAATGTTGAATGATTTCTTTGATTATCGCGCTGTTATGCACACGAAATTCTTGTCAGAAGGTCTTATGGCAAATAAAAAATATTGTCTGAACGTTGCGAGGCGTTTGAGAGATGCAATTTCGTCGACAAACAAGATTTGTGGAAAAAAAACTCATGAATTTTGTACCACGATATAATGTACCATCTCACAAAGCTAGCATTGTGAATAAATTGCTGACCAAAAACTCAACATGTATAATGGAACTCTCAACGTATTCATCACGTATGGCTCCGGCTGCCTTTTTTCTCTTTCCATAACTTAATTCGAGGCATCCCTTTTTCAGTTAATAGAAAACCTAAAACAAATTCGTGGTGAGAATCGATGACTTTTCTGGAA
>JAHXMU010000036.1:1034545-1049612 GCA_019455685.1 Philornis downsi
CCAACCGCCAAATTTTTATTTTTTTCTTTGATTTTTTTTTTAAAACAGGAGTCCGTCGAATATGGGCAACCCTGTATCAACAAAAAAGTTGTAGAATAATACCTGATATATTTCTGACATATAATATCCATTTTTCGTTTTCAAGTAAAATTAAATAAAATACACCTGAAGCTATAATTTCAAAGAAACTTTGGATTGGTTGCAGCAGTGGATCATTTTGAGGTTCCTTCATAGCTGTTTTCGAAAAAATCCGGCCCAATGACAATCCCCACATTATATAACGCGCAAAGCAGTCACTGGATGCAATGGCTTTTCCACAATCATTTCTAGGTTTTCCGAGTCCCATATACAATTTTGATTGTTGACGAATGAGAAATGAGCTTCAGATTTTGTTCGATTGAAAGCCCACGTTTCAATCACCACTTTTGTAGTAAGTTTTAACTATTTTTACGCTTTCTTCGGTTATTGAATGATCCCTAATCATAAATGGCAAAGATTTCACTAAATAAATAAATCACTTCAGATGACAGCTGAAAGCCTTGCCAGACTGGCGGTTTTGATACCACAAAATGTATAACCACTAAATGTATAACAATATAATCTATTCACACCTTAAACACAGGGAATTCAATGTAACAAAAACTAATATTGTTGTCTTCCCTTCCACACATGTTTGAATTTCACAACTTTGATGAATATTTCCATACTTATTATTATAATTTTTTACACGTGTCCCGATGGATTTATATCCTAACGATATTAAATTTCCAGCAACTGTCACCAATTCTCTGGCACTCAAACACAAATACGCATAATTTATTTATCCACATATCTAGGATGTTCGTTTGTGTATGTGCGTGCGTACGCGTGTGTGTACTCTTTTCTACGAGTATGTAATGACATTGTAACAGATATTATTTTTAATGAGTCTCTTGGCAGCTTCTTTGAAATTGTGGCCACACGTCGTCATACGAGCCATCAGCAACCACCGTCATCGTCTTGTTTGAGGTTGCTGCTGCCATAAGTGGCAACGTTCGTTGTCTGATTCTTGCTGCTGCTTAAATTAACCTTGTTTCGAGTAGATTTTCCAATATCGATTTGGTCTAAACACATGAGACACTCTCAGATGTTATCTCACATTTCGAGTGATGCTTTTCCATTGCCTACATATGGATCGAAACGCCCAGAAGAACGACTAATGGTCACTCAAACAAGGTGGCAAAGAACCAAAACTAGTTTATTATTATTGACATACATACGAGTGCAGTGAGTGGGTGAGTGATACATCAAAGCAAATTATTATATAATGAAGGAACACGTAATGTAATGACGACATAGCAAATTTTTAATGTGAAAGAAAACTATTTAAATTCATTTAGAAATTTGCAAATTCAAAGACAATATCCTCATTAAAACCTTTGTGGTTAACAACAATAAATATACCGTCAAAGGAAATGTTTTCTAATAATGTTTGCCTAAAGATTGGATGTTGCTTCTCGTAGATCTTGGTGTGCTGATTCCGACACTGTAGTCAAATATTCAGTGTTGTTTGGAATTGATCCTACAAGGGCAGGCACTCTAAATTCCACCAACCAAACGGCTAATGACAGCGCGCTCATTTTTTAACAATCTTTTCTGCAAGCTACAGTAGCATATAGTTTTACGTCGCAATTAAAAAATGTAATCGTAATGGAATTCGAACAAAATGTAATATAATGGCATTTTTCTAAAGACTGAATCATGTTTTTGGTAGACATTAGTGTGTAGACTCCCATATTGAGGTCAAATAGTTGGTACTGTTTGGAATATATACTACAGGGTCTAGAACTTATAGCGATGCCAATTTCACTCCACTGTAGCAACTAAATGGCTAATGACTGCATGCTCATTTTTTGACAAGCGTCTGTCTGTTATGTTGTTTATAATCCTACCAAAGCATATCGTTTTATGCCTGAGTTAAACAAATTATCGATACGGAATTCAGACATAACAGTGGTATCACTTTATATTTAACTGGAAAATCGCAACCAGTCATTTTTAATGACAATGATGCTGATAGCATTAACAAACGACATGGAGGTAAACATCTAAAAATGGCAACATCTTCAGAAAAAGATCGAAAGATAAAGGCCAGAATTTAACGTAATCCATGATAAAGCGCAGTCCATTTGGCGAAAAATGACAATGTGTCTGTTCGAACATAGGGCGCTTATTGAAAAAGTTAACTACGATTGAAGTCCTAAAAAATGTAAAAAGGTCAAGATTTAACACCTGTCCATAAAGCAGTTCGCCTAACAGGAGAATAGATGTTAAAACACTTAAATATTGATGGCGAGCTTAAAAATTTGGTCTTATCTGATAAGAAAAATTTCTACGGTTCAACAATATGTAAAGAAACAAAATGATCATGTATGGTTTGGTGCAAATTAAAAGATAATTCAATCAGCGAATTTCTCTGTGGAAGCAAGCGCCTTCATCAGTGATGGTTTGGGCTGCGGTAACTGGCACAGGACGCTCACCACTCGATTTCATTTAACAGGGCTTAAAGATAACTCAACAAATGTACCGTGAAAAGATTTTAGATCATGATTTGTCAGCTTGGCTATGCAAACAATTCGATGGAAACATTGAACGTTTCAACAAAACTCGACAACATTTCATAAAGCTCGTGAAATCCAAATGTATTTGCTAGAAAAATATCTCGACTTCACTCCTTTAGAACAGTGGCATTCATATTCCCCGGACAAACATATTGCCCCTAGACGAGAGTGGGACAAAATACGATCAACCCACATTCGTGACGCTTGAAGCTTTCCCGGACAAGCTCAACGCTATTATCCACTCTAAAGATGCCAACATCGAACAATAATATATTTTTCTTAAAATTTGAAATATATTTACGATATATTGCAGTTTTAAAATAAAGAAAAAGAAACAAAATAGCATTTTTAATTGGTAACACTTCGAGCGCTGACCTCTATGTAAGCATTTTACAGATCACTTTAAGATGTTTTTTTTTTTTAAGATTTAAATGTGAAGCATGACTGTACCCTGATATAAATTATTTTGTATGATTTTCATTAAAATTTTTTCTAAAAGGTATTATTTGTGGCGTCCTCTCAATACAGATATTGATTCCAAACGATTCCAGTGGTCCTTCCCGATTGCAGAAATTTCATTTTTAAATATAAACCTTACAAGTGATGGAAAATTGTAAAATCCTCCATCTCTGAATGTTACTAAGTCAGCATTGATACTAAAAGTTTTATATTTTTGGTTGACAGTGTGAACTATTTACTTTTTGCGTCATTTCACTAAAAAAAACTTTTTTCTAAAAAAAGTTGATTTTTTACAATCATTTATAAATTTGAACTCATTCTTTGTTTAATATATAAGTGAGAAGTGAACGCTACACAATTTATTAATTTTGTCCAGTTAGATTTGTGATCTACCACACTGTGCAGTGGCTCAATGCCGCTATTGTGTTTATGATTGATACAACTAAGTTTCTCTCTCCTCGATATGCTAGCTAAATCTCAGAATAATTGAGTAACTGGCAAGAGAGTTAAAAGCTACTAGAAATCATCGTTCAACAATAGACCTCGTTTCACTGTATCCGGCAACAGCCACTACTGGATGCAACTACATTTAAGAATTATCCTGGTGAGTTCATAAGTAAACAAATTTTTGTCATCAAAATCGGTCATTTTTAAACAAATTTTTGTCATCAAAATCAGCCATTTAGGAGGAGAAAAGTTACATTAGAGAATGATAAATGTCAAAGGCTTTAAATTGCATGTAAGTCATGCAATGTTCCAGGAATATTCTGAGACGGATCAGTATCGTATGGCAAAAGTTGTTCGTACCAAAGAAACTTCTGTTTCCCTCCCACTCTACCTCTGTCTGCCGTTTACTTGGCAATATTTCATCACATTAGGAGTTAAATCGAGAAATTTTAATTTCCAAAAAACAACATTTTATCACATTTTATGTTGTAGCAAAAATCTTCTCTGTCTAATCGACATTTAAATTCTTAATATTTGTAAGATAAAACCACTGATGAACACATACGAGCGTTCAAAACTTTTCCCTGACGAGGGTTTACTTATTTGTATTAACATTCATTTTATTTCATCACTCCAAGTGACATTTCCTGTTTGATTTATTGAATATTTTATAAGCATTTAATTTGTTAAAAGTCAAGCGTTTGCAACAGCTAAGAAATGAGATTGGAAACAAAATGTTATTCATTTCATTTGTATAAATCTATTTTAAATGAAATGCGATAAATATAAATCATGCTGGGACATTTATTTAGTGCCACATTGGCGGTTTATGGTTATTGGCGAAAAGATAAATTTTCAAGTTTCTCTTAAAAGGTTTTGTCTTTCTTGTTTGGAATATAAATTAGAAAATAAAATATAAACATTAAGTCACGCTTCCATTGGCGATTTTTGGACGCTGTTATTCTACAGGTTATCATTATGATTTGTGTTTGGGCCGGTAAGTTGAAGCGGAAAACGAGTAACTTAATTAGAACCGATTGCATTTTATGTCTTGGCTGATGAGCGCAATGATATTTCACACATCTGGGGAGCAAAATACATAAATGTGACCATGGGAATAGACTCGTTGAAACCAGATAATAAACGTAATTGTCGTTTGCTATGCGATAACATTAAAATCAAATTTGAAATTAAGTTAAGCCATCAATAGTTATTGTTAGGAAATGTTTTTGATTTTTTTTTTTTTATAGCAAACAATTAAACATTTCTTTATATAATATGGTAGTCAATACTGGAATAGTGCTTGATGAATTTTTTATAGAAATTTTGATTTGATAAGGAATGCGACCTTAATATCTTATCAACACTGCCCTAGGAAATTTGCTTGGCAACCGAAATTTTAGACAAATAATTTTTATTGTTTCAAGATTTTTGTTCTTTCACATCGTGCATAGATTACATTTTGATCCGTCTTAGGAGAATAGCAGTACAGGAATTTCAGTCAGAACTGACTCACCTGTAATCTGTACTCAATATTCTTTTACTTTGGCACAAAAGTGTACGCAGTGTCAGAAGGAGCGTGGTCTGTCATTGGTTATTTTCCATTAAACGCTCTGGTTTATGGCACAAAACAGTATTTAGACATGCAATTGGCAACAATTAAAGTTACATCACTCTACGCATTTATTCAGTGGAAAAATTAAACATCGTTAAATCGAACAATTTGCTTGGGAATTACCATGTTACTGCAGTCCACTTTCATTTCTAGAATTCAATGGAACTGATTGAAAAATATAAAGCTAAGAATATAATGGAAACCATGAAGTCCGACTATCATTTAGGCACTGTTTCCGATGGTCCAAAAGCCAAAGATTGCCCAAAAATTGAATTGGAACCACTTGAACAAAGGTGGCTGCAAACAAGCTGGATATGTGGGCGCCACACGAGTTATCGCCAAAAAAAAAACCTCATGGATTGAATTTCCATTTGCGAATCGTTGCTGAACTTCAACAAAGTCGAACCATTTCAGAAACAAATGTTGTAATAAAAGGCGTGCCATTTACGACAACGTCAAGCAAAAACCATTGGGAAGAAGTGGCGGTGAACCAGCGCATACCATGGCCCAGCCAGGATTGATGGCAAGGAAGATTTACTGCTTGTTTGCTAGAATTTGGCAGGAAATCATTGACTATGAGCTGCTCCCAAGACCAAACTCTTAGTTAAGAACTGTAATGTCAACAGTTGCACTGTTTGAAAGAAGAGATCACCTAGAAGAGGTCAACTTTGGCCTCAAAAAAAAAAAAAAAATGGTCAAGCAAAAACCATTGCGAAGAAGTGACGGTGAGCCAGCGCATACCATAGCCCAGCCAGGACTGATGGCCAGGAAGGTTTTACTGCTTGTTTGCTAGAATTTGGCAGGAAATCATTGACTATGAGCTGCTCCCCAAGACCAAACTCTTAATTAAGAACTGTAATGTCAACAGTTGCACTGTTTGAAAGGAGCAATCACCTAGAAGAGGTCAACTTTGGCCAATAGGAGAGGAATTGCGTACTAACAGGCCAATCGATAGAGGCTCTTCAAAAGCAATGGACGATTAGTTGGAAGGTTCTTAGCCATCCAACTTATAGTCCGGACCTGGCACCAAGCGATTACCAACTGTTTATGGTAATAATTAATTTAAATATAATTTTGCTGATGAAAAATTCGCCTCAAGAAAAGCTTGTGAAAATCGACTCTCCAGTTTTGTGCCAATTCAGATGAAGGTTTCCATGAAAGATATAATGGAATTACAAAATGGCAATAAATTATCCAACACGTTTTAACTATGCTAACTAAAGCCTTCAATGTCATACAAAAATAATGGATTTCTTTTTACTACACCTTATACAAGCTTCATATACAGGGTGGGCCATATGAGTGTTGGCGATTTAATTTTTCAATTTCTCAGTAACGGTTGGGGCGGGGTGGCGGGGGGATATGTTGTTCGTTGCGCCGCTTCCTGGAAATTTAGTCGACATGGAGCCGTACACGGGAGTGCAGCGTGTATTTTGTGTCCGAGCGTATTACGAAAACAATAAATCAGTGATTACTGTATCGGCATGAACACGCTTTACACGATTTAAGTGAAGTTCCAAGCGCCAATGTGATACGAAAATGGATCAGAATGTTCGAAACAACCGGCTCAACAGTACCAAATACGGCTCGTGGTCGCCCAGTTTCTGCAAGATCCGCCGACATTGTGGAGCGTGTTCGTGTTTCGTCTTTGGATGTCAAAAGAACAACTTTACGACGAATTTTGAAACGTGATTTGCATTTGAAGGCTTATAAGATTCAGATAGCCCAAGAATTAAAACCCGATGATGCCAATAACCGACTTAACTTTGTCAATTTGATGCTAGAGCGGTTCAACAATTTCAACAACGTGATTTTTAGTGATGAGGCCAATTTTCACCTTAATGGCCATCTGAACAAGCAAAATTGTCGGTTCTGGTCCGAGCCTAATCCCCGACGCTTGCATGAACGTCCACTTCACAGCCCTAAGCTTGTCGTGTGGGCTGGGATAACGTCACCCGGTATTATTGGACCATACTTTTTTGAGGACGAAAGAGGGCATGCGATGACGGTTAGAGCGAACAATTATTGCAACATGCTAGCAGACTTTTTGGTGCCAGCTTTGCAAGAACTTCAAGGCAATACCTCGAGGATGTGGTTTCAACAGGATGGGGCCACATGTCATACGGCTAGGGTATCCATAGAACTGCTGAAAAATGTTTTTCATGGAAAACTCATTTCGAAAAGGGAGGATATTGAATGGCCCCCACGTAGCCCCGATCTCTCTTCATGCGATTATTTTCTATGGGGCTACCTCAAATCGGTAGTCTACGAGAATAATCCGACCAATTTAGAGCAGTTGAAGAGGAACATTATTCAGGAAAGTAACAAAATACCGAGAACAACTTTTTAACGAGTTTTCCAAAATTTGCGACTTCGGTTCCAAGAGTGTCAAGCAGCCGAGGGAAGCCATTTGGACAACATTATTTTTAAGTCTTAAAAATTCCCATGCTTCTACTTTTTAAAAATACAAATATATTTTTTTTATGTTTCGTAGTTTTTTTTTTTTTTAATTGAATATTTAAACCGCCAACACCCTTATGGCCCACCCTGTACTATATATTAAACGAATCGAAAACTATTAAACTTTAAATCTTTCCGTTGACCTTCCAAAAGTTTTCCCTGGTGTCCCAACATCTAAGCAGTTGCATCAAATTGAACGACTTTGCACTTGGATATAATCCAAAAACATAACCAGACCATTACGATTTGTAGTGATACAAGACATGTTTACCCATGTGTCATTCCAAAGATCTTTCCGTTATGGTGTAACCACTGAATTGCCATCAAGGGGAGGTGGAAGAAAATTGCCTGATAGTTATAGACCCCTGCTTGGTTATAGACATCGTTAATAACTAATAGAACGTAACGCAATGCTTCAGTGCATCATAGTTACAGCTTTAAGTAAATGTAACTGTTCGTCAGCATCATCATCATCGACATCGTCATCGCCTTCACCAACAGTCTTCTCCTTGTGCTTGTCATGGCTAATGGTGGTAGTAGCGTTGTCGCACTGGAAATGCATATAAAACAAGGAGTGTCCATTATCGTTTACACAATTTCATCAAACGTACGAGTACCATCCCAAAAACCCAGTTTGCCAACGTGAACGTACATTTTCAAACCACTCGAGAGTAGTACAAGCACTCATATTGTATATACTCGTATATGTATGGATGTCTACGTGGATACATTCCGACTAAATTTGTATTTGGTAGATACAAATCTATCTAAACATTTCTTTTTCTGGCTGAGTGTTCATGTTTGGTGTTTCTTTATTGCTGTGCGTTAACATACATATTTAATGTTGTTTTAAACCAAATTGTCGTTATTCTCTTTGCCCAACCAGCCCCCCAGTGCGGATGAGCAATTCCATTAGAAACAGGTGACTTATCCTCATATAGGAACGAGTAATGTGAAACACAGTCATTCCCCTCCCCAGTCTGTGCAACCAAGAACAAAAAACAGCGTTTAGTTTACTTATTCGGTTTACCGACTGTCAACTCATTATGGGCAGGCAGGCTATCTGGCTGTCGAGTTTGCCCATGGGGCTTTTAATGTCGTTTGTATTTCGTTAAGTTTATAGACTTGGTGATACGTTTTTTTCCCCCTATCAGTAGAATTGGTATAATATTATTGTCACATTTCATCAATTCTCATTGTAATGGCATTAAAGATGCATAGCCATGATGACCTACATAGCAGTGTAGTGCTAACATAATTAAAGAAAAAGTCATCTCAAAGAAAGATCTTAAGAAAAGTGTAAAGAAAGAAATTGAATTTTAATGACACGAAAGAGTTGTCACATATTTTACCATTTTATATGAATGGAGTTTACATTTCTATTTGAAAGGAAATACGAAAAAAACTTTTTAAAATAAAAATTGTAATTTGTTTGGGAAAAATTTACAATGACTAGAACCACTGTGACATACCGGCCACACCGATTAGATGCTTCTAATAGCCCATGCTAGTAAAGAATACAATAATATACCTATAGCATACGATAAACTATCTTTAACTATACTTTAACTAGTAAGGATTATAATAATATAGTATGTCATAAACTATATTTAACTATACAATACTTTCTCCCGCAGGAAAGACAGTACATATCATTTGATATGGCACAAATGCAATAGGATAGGATAGACATCCTTATCTACTGATCACCGCATGTAGAAAACAATTCCAAGCGCTTGAGTCGTCTGCGCTTCTTCTCCAATTAGTCACACCAAGTTTTAATAGTTTCAAGTAGTATTTCAAAAGCCTGGTCCTTTCAACAAAGTTTTGTCCATCCTCTTCTGCTTTGCCCATTGAGTTCGTTGTCCAAAACTTTTGGTGCTGGAGGATTTGGGTCTATTCCCACAACATGGCACAGGCAACGCAATAGCTTTTCATTGATGCGCTTGACCACATCAGTGTCGGTATATAGCTCATACAGCTCATTGCTCATGCGACACAGATACCATCCATTAACAATGATAGGCACACATATTTTCCGGAGTATTTTCGTCTCGAAGACTTCCAGCCCTGATTCATATGCTTATGTCGCAACCCAGGATTCCGCGCATATAACAAGACAAAACCAATCTTTGATATAATCTGATTTTTGTTTGTCAACAGAAGGTTTTATCATTGAATCTCTTGCTTAGCCCATAAAACCATATTTTAGCAAGCACTTCTCTCCTCTTAATATTCATACTGACATCATTCATTTGGTTTATAGCGAACCCGTCATCGTTCATATACGGTATCCAACATTCTTCCAGTAATCTGTATCTAGCGTTTTATAAGTTCAATCGGTTTACGATAAATGACGTTAAAAAGATAAGATTTCGTATTAAAAAAACTAATGTGACAGTTTTGTGATTCTTAGACTCAGTATTGTTCGAGAGCGTGTCAAAAATAGTAGTAAGAAGAAAATACACCATATTTACAGTTTACAGTTACAGTTTTTCTTCGATAAAATTTGGAACTATGCCGACTTTTCACGGTGAAACTCAATATAAAAAAAATTATGTTGAATATGAAAAAAGATTTCTCCACCAGGAACTAGCACGTATAATCGAAACCCAGGTAGATGAATTTATCCATCACTCCAAAAATATAATTTTCATCGTTCACTCAGCGCTCCAAGCGAATAAACTCTTTCTTCGTGGAAGCAAATAACTTTGTTTTGTCCTCACAATGATTGAGAAGGCTGCAGTAACATCTCGCAGTTTTCTGTCAATAATGCCTATATCTTCTGTATACACGAGTAATATATGGATTTTGTTCATAATCATCTTCAACAATATATTGAAGAGATCGCACGATAGGCTGTCCTCGTTTGGTGTGAAAAAGCTCACTAACATTTCTACCCATCTTCACTGAAGACTTCGTGTCAGTCTGCATCATTTGCCGCATCGGACTGTCGAAGGCAGTTTTACTGTCATCTAAAAATGATACGTGTCCATTTATCTCTCTTGGGTGAATACCGATCAGTTGTTGATTTACTAAATCTAAAATCACAATGATAAGTACCAATTAGGTCTGCTGGAGTTGGTTTTAGTTTCCCACATATCACACTCGACAGGGCCTTATAAGCAATGGGTTAAATAATGATACCGCGATAGTTTTACGAACACCTGTATCGCCTTCTTTGGACACAAGACTTAGTAGTACACTCAAATTCCAATTATCGGACATGCATTCCTCGAGGCAAATGGTATTTAGGAGCTGATGCCTGCTGTTTACGAGCTCATCGCTACCGGTCATAAAGAGGCCGGTAGGCCATTAGTGTCCACAGATCTGTTGTTTTTAAGCGCCAATACTATCATTCTCTTAACTCATACCAACCTAGTAGTCATCGCCTGCACGCTCGTCTTAAATTAACTTATCATGCAAACACGAACGAAAATACACAGAAAGGAGCTAATTTAAGCTTGCTTTTCTTTCATTTCTCTCTCTCTCTTTGAACAGCTTGTATAGATATTTCAGACAGATGGTCTGTCCCACATACACCTTCTCCCCCATGCTAATTTGAATTGCTGCAAAAATGAGCAAAGGACCAGAAACGTTCTTTTCACCAAATGCAATTGCATAAAAGTTAAGAATCCAGGAGTAAATAGGTTAAATTAGGTTGTTTATACGGGAGGTACCAGAAACGGCCGTACTAGCCAGCCGATTTTTTTCACATATTATCAAGCTTTACAATTTAATTCTGTTGGTACAAATTGAGGTTTATAGGTGGGAATTAAATGTCGCTAAAACGATTAATTTGTATGGGAGATACCCAAATGGGCATACAATAGTATAATAATTCATTTTCATTCTCGAAACTAAATACATAGAAGATATGAACATAAAATTGTATAAATTCAATCGATTTTATATGGGAGATGTAAGAAGGGGCTCGGTTAACCGACCGCGTTTTTCAGATTTTGCCAGGGAGTATGGTCCAAAACTACGGATGAAATACAAGTTGCTACAGTTTACAAATTAAATTTCCAAAAATCGGTCAATTTGTGTTGAAGGTACCAAAAGGTATGGGCGATATAGCACATTTATAATCGCCGGCTACGACCTGACAAAATATTAAGATTTGCCAAATTTTAAGGAGTTTCATAAAGGTAGTTATCGCTTTAACAAAATAGACTGATATCGAAAAAATCGAGAGAATATCGACGACAGCATTTCTGCTATCTCCAATACAAGTTATTTAACTTAGTCAATATTTTCTTAGATTCATATCTTTTATTCAATTATACTAAATACACTATAAGCTAGGAAGCATCAGCCTTTTAGTAAACTTGATTCTGCGAATGAAAATGAACTGTATTGCCACGTCTCTAGTACAACACACACACAAATTGTCCGATTTAGCAAAAATTAGTGATGCCTCTATAGTTCCTAAGCGGAAGACTTCATTATAGAGACGGTAAGAAAACAATAAAAAAAAAAACAACAACAAAAAATAAAATAAAGTAAAATAAATAAAAAAAACTAAGAAGGCAGATCAATATATTACGCCTAAAATGTGCACATTTTTCACCTCTCCTATCTTACAACTAAAGAATTCGAAACCGATAACTATCAAAACGGGCGCAATAGAAAGCCGCTTTTTCAAAAACTGTTAGCTTTGATTAACCAGTTTAGTCGGTTTACCGGTTTTTAAAAGATAACAGATTCAAATTAATAACGAACTTGCGTTAAATAGGAAATTTGATTCTTTTCTATTCTAAAAAAACATATTCATTGATCTTAGGTTTTAACAGCAGCAATATGACAGGTCATAACTCAACACGATGAATATTCTTTCTAATAAATTATAATGCGCAAGTTTAGTTAACGTCTTCAGGAATTTAAAATTGTTATAAAAAGTTTGAATTGTGACGTATTTCTACATATTTGGGCATTAATATCTAACTTACGAATTTCACTTTATGAATTCGATGTTGACGGCAAAAGTTTGCCCTTAAAAATATCTATAATAAGGATTCCCTTAAGATGTGCTTACGTCCTATAGTGGTGATAATTATCAAGATGTCTCACAAGTTACTCCAGTCCTGTCGGACATTTAAAAAGAACCAACAAAAGTGGTTTTGACAGTGAACAAGAACAAAAGCAAGTTACTTGTGACAACAAGCAAAGAGTCTTCGGATCTGTAACAATGATTGTATTTCAACATGAATAATTTTGCTATGGTACATAAATAGCTTTATTGCGGCTCCGTCAAAAATAAAACACATAAATTCAGTTTGGAAATTAAGCAAACAACTTTGTTTGCTTTACAGATATTATTATTAAGTAATCCTTCCTTTCGTCGTATGAAAATCTAGCTGTTCCAGATACCGATTTTGTCTGTTTTACCATACGACACGGTCATCGATATGATTTGATTACGTTATAAAGATTAGGTTATTATTGAATTCATGGCCAATCTTGGAACGACTAATTAAAGATGGAAAATGATGGAATTAAATTTCAAACGAAATCATCTACTTAAGTTATAATTAATACAGTTTACTTTAAAAAAAAAAATCATTGAGAATGCAATGGAATTAGCAAGATTTCTTCCTTTACACCTCTAACAAATAACTGTAAGATATTTTTTTCTCTAAAAATCATATTTTAAAACGACCCTCAAAGAAATATTATTAAGTTTTTCGTAGAAATCAAACTTCAAAATTTTACAATTTCTACGGAAACTGTGGGCCTCCTATATCTTTTGATATTTTTATATTTTGGTCATTCATCATAATATTGAACGTATACTTACTGTTTTCGTCGAACTGACATCAATACAGAAGTTTAAATTTATTACCTGAAAATGGAAGAACAGAAGAAAGAAAATAGAAAATTACAAATGTATACTTTTAAAAATAAAAACAAAAAAAAATAAAAAAGACAATGAAAATGGAAATTAAAAGAAACAGAAAAAGGTATTTGATATAGAAATAAAAACACCAGTAAAAGAAGTGACAATGGAATAACAGCAGGGTAGAATACCCGTGAATAGACAGCAAGAAATGCCAGCGTGGGTGGAATATAAGACGTAGGAGTGTGAAGTCCAGCAAAGGTAGTAAATGGAATAGCAATACTCGTACAATAATGAGCGGACAAAATAACCACGCATAAAAATCTAACAAATTTTAATCGAGTAGCTGGGGAATAGGTCGCTAAAAAATGGGGGCATTGCTCGCTAAAAAAAATTAAGAATGATTTGTATAAGAAGTGAACCCCTAGATATATAATAGAATTTCTCTTTCTTTTCCTAATGACTTAAAAAAGATTGGCTTTATTTTTGTAGGTGTTCAAATTATAAGTAAATATTCTATTAAAAGAAATTTAACCTTTCAATGCGGTTGCTATCGATACTAATATTTTGAGATTATAGCGAATTGAAAGTCATTAAATTACATCAATTGCGTCATTTATTTTCACAAAAATTAAATGCGAAACAATCCCTACGTAAACGAAAGGAAGACGATTGCGGTATACAAAAAAAAAAAAAAAAAAAAAAAACAAAAAGCTTTTATTGAGTTTTAAAGGTATTCAACCATGTCCAATAAACTTTTCAAGCCATTATCAATCAATACCTGTTTGGATGCATCAGCCAAATTTCCAAAGCCATTTGCCATCTTGAGATCAATATTAAGAGAACTGTTTTATATATATATTCTATATATACCCTGCATACTTTGCATACCCAGTATACTATATAATCCGTATATTCCATTTATTCTGTATGCTTTATATGCGCCATATACTCTACACACTCTAGACACTCTATTACTTCATATATTCTGTACACTTTATATATTCTATATACTCTATGCACTGTATACACTCAAAAACCCCGTACACCCAATACACTCCACATACTCTGTATATTCTATAGGTATATAATCCATATACTCTGTATACTCTATACTCCATGTATTTCTACTCCATGTATTCTGCATACTCTATATGCTCCATATGCTCTACAAAATCTATACACTCTATATACCCTATATACTCTGTGTGCTCTATATACTCTAAACAGTCTATGTACTCTATACACTCTATATACTCTATATACTATACATACTATATATAGTCTAGTCTATACATTCTATACACTCTGTACCTCTATATACTCTATACACTCTTTCTGAACTGTATAATCTATATACTCTATATAGTCTAGGCTGTATATACTCCTCATTTTCTACACTTTATATACTCTGTACACTTTACATATTCTATATACACTATATAAAATATATAATCTATACAATCTCTGTACTTACTCAATATATTATATTTACTCTATAGACTCTATATACTATATAGGCTCTATGTACACTGTGTACTTTATATACTATATATACTCTATAGGCTCTATATACTCTGTACACTTTATATACTCTCTGCACTCTATATACTCTATGTACTCCATATATTCTATACACTCTATATA
>JAHXMU010000036.1:1052026-1088416 GCA_019455685.1 Philornis downsi
AACCATCTATCGGTAAAATAATGAATCGCTCAATCGTACTTATATAACGGGACATACACATTACCAAAGCCATCTATTGGGAGAATAATGAATTTCTTTTTACTATATTTTATTTACTCTTCAATCGAAATTCAGATTTTTCCATTGTTTAAAATGAACAAAAAGTCAATTGCTCCATTCATTAGTTATGTTTCATTAGTTAGTTTGGCATTAGTTATGTTAACAAAGAGATCCAGTTGCTGAAGCCACAGTTCTCTGATAGACCAGCGATATGCAAAAGTTATCTTGCACCACTTTTAGTATCATTTGGCATCAACTACAAAATGAACAATTTAAACCAAAAATTCTGTGTGTAGTGCTAACTCGATTTCCCGTATAACAACTTTATGATTTTATCTTTTGTGTTTCGTAAACGTTATTAATATAATAAACTACTCCTAAAATCATATATTGTTATAGCACAATCCCATTGTTCACTTTGATTCCCCCCCTACCGATCACACAAAAAGTCATGCGAACATGACAACATCAAATAAATTCAATTCAGAATTCACTTCCATCTGCAAAGGTTAACCATCAAACGAAAACCCACAAACAAAATTTGTTGATTTCCCCCGCCCTTCTCTCACCGCATGCCACAAAATCAAACAAATCGAAAAGTTTACCAAAAAAAAAAAAAAAAAAAGAGGAGAAAAAAATCGAAAAAACTATGGATGCCGTGTGGCTTGTGCGAACGATGGAAAGCGTGCCACGGAAACCCACACAATTATTGGCGCCAATTATTTACGGTGGGAAGTTTAGTACAAAGTGGGATAGGAAACGCTCTTGCAAACAGTAAACAGCAAAAAAAAAAAAAACAAAAAACAAAACAAAACTAACATATTTGTAATTTTAGATTTACCACTACTTCTCTCACACATGGAATTATACATAAATATGCTTGTACGTAGCCATACATACATATGTATGTATAATAGTTATATAAAGGCCACATTTACAATTTATGACAAAATGCTGACATAAAACAAAAATTAAATTCAAATAAAGGAAATTGAAAATTATACCGTTTTGTGTTTATGATGATGAGATTACAAGAGCATGAAATTTGATTTTTACGCCTAAGCCATGAAAAAAAACCTTCATGACAATGCAGGGGCAGAATTGTTATAGCCATTAAAATTATAACGTTAAGTTTCAGTTAGATTACCCAGCGCAATGACAATTTAAATATTTAACTATTGCTCATGGGTGCCGCGCTGTAGAACTTAAATTATTAAAATTCGATTTTTAAAAAGAAGTATTGAACAAGTAATAAAATACTAAATATGACATTGCATTTATAAACCAATAGGAAAAGAATTTCCGAGGATGCTGAAACGGTCCGCTACTCCGCATTCGGAATTAGTGAAAATTTGGATAAAACTATCGATTAATTTAACACGAGTTTGCATTATAATAGGAGAGATTCTATTGTTTTTGGTTCTATTTCACTGCATTTTCATCAGATCTCATAAACCAACGAAAAACCAGTTTTTTTTTTTTTGTACTGACGAAGTAGTTCTTACCAAAAACAACTGGAAGTGTTTCAAAAATAATAAAATTTTCATCTTTTCCAAGAGCGCAATATACTTATAGACTATATTTTATAGTAAACTAGCCGACCCGACAAACGTTGCTTTGCCTTCAAATTTTATTTTTATTGGAAATGTTTCATTAGCAGGAGCAGAAATAATTGATTTTTAATTTGTGGTTTGTATAGGAGGTACCACTCCCCATTGTCCAATCCCGCCCATATTTGCAGCAGCACTTAAGATATGTACACCAAACCGATGTACCAAATTTTATTCAAATACCGTAAACAGGAGCAGAAATATTGGATATTTAATTTATGGTTTGTATGGGAGGTACCACTCCCCATTGTCCAATCCCGCCCATATTTGCAGTAGCACTTAAGATATGTACACCAAAACTACGCACCAAATTTTGTTCAAATACCGTAAGCAAGAGCAGAAATAATTGATTTTAAATTTTTTGTTTGTATGGGAAGTACCACGCTCCTTTGTCCAATTGGACCGAATTGTAAATCTAAACCATCCCGGGCACCACCCAGACGCATATACAAAAATTTATGCAAAGCGGTCCAGCCGTCCTGGAGTTTTAAGCATCGGAACAAACCACGGTTCATTTTTATATATATAGATTTTATTTTATTTATTTTATATTATTTATATTTTATTTTATATTTATTTTATTTTATAGTAAATATATAAAGGGTGTCCCAACAAGAACGTAAGATTTAAATTTTAAATAAAACACAGATATTTAAAAAAATCGTGAAACTTTATTATATCGTAAAGTAGACAGAATGAGGTTATGTATGGAACAACACATATGACAGATGGCCGTCGCGGCTTTGCTGGCACACACTCGATCTTTTAATGAAATTTTTCAATGACCGTTTTGCATAAATGCTACGGTATTTCATTAATGCAGCGTCCAATTTCCTCTTTTAAGACTTGAGTCGCCCTTGGCATATTCATGTAAACCATCGACTTCAAAAAAACCCCAAAGAAATAAGTCTAATGGTATTAAATCGCACGATCTAGGCGGCCAATTCTGGTCTCTAAAACGCGAAATAACACGGCCGTAAAATGTTTGATGCAGCAATTGAATTGTTTCTTTGGCTGTATGACATGTGGCGCCTTGTTGTTGAAACTGAGGTTAAAGGTAGTAAAGCTTAAATAAAAGAGCCTGTGAACTTTCTGTGTCTCACTAATCAATTCGTACCATTTTATACGATAGTTTGGGTAAGACACGCGCTGCCTCTTGATTAGTTCTGAAGGATCTAAATTTTCAGCAAAAACTCGATCGTGTAAAGGTCACTGAAGACATGCTAGACAGAGTCAATTGCGATCCAACATTTATAAAAATGATGATGAGAAATGGATTTTTGAGCAAGCCAGTCAATGAGCTTTGGAATGACACCTTCCAACCATGTCAAAGCCGATCGAAGTTGAAGTTAATGTTGACTATTTTCTTTGATTATCATGGTATTGAGCACAGGGAATCCTTGCTAGAAGATCAGAATATAATATAGGCGTCACGCGATGTTTGAGAGAGCAAATTCATCGAAATATGCCAAATTTTTGGAGAAAAAAATTTATGGATTTTACACCACGATAACCCACCGTCTCACAAGGATATCTTTATAGGCGTGTTTCTGCACAAAAACTTAACATTTATTACCGAATAATATTCATGTGATATGGCCTGGCTAACTTTTCTCTTTCCAAAATTCACTTGGAGGGATCCGGTTTCAGTGTAGAAGATACGAAAGATAATTTCAGGCGAGGATTTAGGACTTTTCGGAAAAATACGTCAAACAAGTATTTTCATGATTGGATTGATTGGTGTAATAGATGAATTATATGAACCCATCATCGTTAGCGAAGAGTATCGGTGTGGCATGAATAATGAGCTGTTTGAGCTTCATAACAACATCGACGTGGTCAAGTGCATCTATATAAAGCGATTACGTTGGCTGGCTCCGGCATGGACGGCGCAGAAGAGAGCGACCAAAACTCCGTTGGAAGGACCAGACATTTGAAATACTATCAAAGCTTGGTGGTACGAATTGGAGAAGAAGCGCAGAAGACCGAAGCGCCTGGAATTGTTTTCTGCGTGCGATGTATAGTAGATAACTAAGTATAAATGAATTAACTATGTGGGAAGAAATTTGTTTTTAAGGCGATACAATAAAATTTAAATTAATAGCAAATATTTTGTATTTTATTGACTAATTCCCCGTACTTTTCTGGCATATTATACATTACATTCTAGTGGAATTTATGTGCGAAGAATAAGTAATTCAAGGAGTTACGTCTTTATTCTTCGGCCGCGAAAATAAATAAAAATTCGTATATGATTACCCTGAAAAACTGGCATAAAACATAAAATTTGAAACAAAATCTAAGATATACCATAAGAAGAAAGTTTAATGACAAAGAGATTTCTAATATGTTATACTCTCAACATTATTATAAGATATTTTTATTCATATTACTTTTTAAAACGCTTAGAAAACAACAAATTCGTTATGCTAATAAAAATAAAAATTTCATTAAATCTCCGCCTTAGTAAAGTGGATATACTGTTTTTCCAAGAAACATCTTTTAATGGATACCCCCACACAAGCAACGAGCCTTTTGCTCCCAATTTGGTATCCAAATTAAACGGTTTACATAAAATATGAATTTTCATAGGCACCACCACCGACAGACCCATTCAATATGTAAATAATAAACCCACAATTTATTTGAAATACATTCGATGCAGCTATCGTGCAGATATCTTCAAAGAGCATCTATTATCTATTCATCTTTTATCTATCTACATAATTTGCCTGGGCTATCAAATGAGCCATGAAAATATATGAGCTGTGCTCACACTTTCCACATACCAGCGGCGCACCACGATAGGGAATACCCCTCACTGCACATGCCAGTGAGAGCGATCTTTGTTGTCCCTCAAAAACAAATTTGAGATGTGTGAATTCATGCTTTTCATGTACACGCCAATGCCGCTGATGAAGCATTTTCATATTTGCAGCTAATTTAAAACCCACCACAACTGGCCGGACTAGACTTGAATAGTCGAGTGAATGTTTCACTGTCCGCCTGACTGCATATCGCTTACTTAAGTGGGAGAGTTACATTCGCACCTTCATCATCAAGTGGAAAATCATTAAAGCTGTCAATTATCTTTGGGTGAAAACTCTTAGGAGGCATTTGCCGCATTTGACTGGTATCGATTGTGTTTAGCACACCGAAAAAAAGTCAAAAGCTTTGACTTTACATCGTTAGATGTGGCTTCTTCAGCCCACAACAGAAATGTCGGTGGTGTTAACGCCTTAGCTTGCTTGTCTTATCGCCTCCATGAGTATCGCTTCTATGCGAAAATTTATGATGCATATATTGTTTGGAGAAAATTTATTGATGTAACCAACCCTTTTCACATATTTTAATGAAATTGATCAGTGTTTGAGTTGTAAATTAATTTGATTTACGTGGCGGCTTGTTAAGGTTCAGTTATATTTAAATTGGTTATGGAAAAATGGATAATTCATGGAAGCATTATGGTTTGTACATTTTACATTGTGAACAACTATTAATCTTGCCATAAGGACGTAGTTGGATGAGAAATAGATGCATTTGAAGAAAATAGAGCGGGTGAAGATTTGCTCCGTTAATGGCAGTTAGATCCGTAATACTAAACACAGCACGTAGATAGAAGCAAAAGTTAAGCTGGCGCAATATTATAGACGGTCAGGTCCGCAAACGCAATATAACAGCCTACACCAATGCATTTGGAATGTAAGTCCTTTTAAACTACCTTAAAATAACTAGGAGAGATTATGATCTCTTGTCCACAATGGATTAAGATGCATTCTGAAATTAACAATGTAGCGGTTCGAAACAAGGCAAGATAACGTGATGAAATCGTTCTCTTCTGATGCATAATATATCGACGTAGCTCATTTTCCCAACAAAATATGAATTCAAATATATTTCTGTAATAGTATTTTTACAATAACCATGCCTGCAGTTAGATCAATGCCAACAAAAAATGTGTGAACTGTGATGGTTTCTTTCCACATCTCTGACTTTCCACTGCTTATTGTTTTTAATTAATGAATACGGTTTAGAAACATATCGGAGACGACATCAAAGTCTTTCTTTTAGTTATAGTTTCGTCGTTGTTTTTGTCGAATGCGATATGTGAAAGACTAAAATTAAAATCTATTTTAGCTGATCAAATATTATTCACACTACGACAAATTCTGAAGAAGACCAAAAAAGAACAAATATCAACATATCACCTTTTCGAAAGTTATAAAGCTGAATTCGACAGCCTGATACAGCTAAAACTGTATGCGGCCATGACAGAGTTTGATGTTCCTGCTAATCCGATACTGGATGCTACTGATCTGCAGTATCATTTCTAGCAAAATAGCCGAAAAGTCAACCTAGTAAGGATTTAGACACCAGATATCTTAGTAAGTAAGATTTTCACTTATATTAGCAAATTTTTCACACTAGGCCAATTTTAATACTTGCGATCCATGATTCAGAGGGTGAAGCACCGTCTCAAAATCAAGTAATCTATAACTTACTTACCCAGGTGACGATCAAAATAAACCAAAACATCCGATAAGTAGACATGACAAAATCGACTTCTTTTCATACATAACATAACGACTTATTTTCTGTTTCGAATGGAAAATCTATTTCCTAAATATTTTTCAGTAACTACGCCAACAACTTCAGCACTCTCTTACAAAATGTATATAAATTAATTCCCTTAAATTCTAACAAATAGGCTTTGATGGTAAGTTTAACGAATAAATGGTTCAAATATAGAATAAAATTGTGAAAAAAATCGTATTTTTCAAAAGGTGTGTAAACAAATTTTCCCATTGCTTGCAAGCAGTACTCTTCTTATAATATCCAAGTTGACATAATTAGTTTTATTAACGGCGGAGCTAATATAAATTAATTCATTCACAAATAGACTCTTCGTTCGCCAAAATAAATAATTTTGTCTGGTCTCCGTTCATATATATATATATATTTTTTTTTTTTTTGAGAAGGCTGCAGTAACATCTTACAGTTTTCTGTCAATGATGTCTATATCATTAGCATGCGCAAGTCATGTGTGGCTTTTGTTGAATATAGTTTATTTATTTCTTTTCTCATAATAATCCCCATACAAATTTCGAAGAGTTCGCACGATACCCCGTAGCTCCGTATAAAGATTGGTGTAAAATTGCTTACTATCATGTTTGCTATCTTTAGTGAAAATTTAGTGTCAGCTAGTGTCATCTCACAAAGGGATATAAGCTTTGTGGTCATTTCCACTTACAGTATTTGCCGCATCAGAATGTCGAAGGCAGCTTGATAGTAGACGAAGAACTGGTACCTGTCGATCTGGGTCTTCTCCAGGCTTTGCTGTTGTTGTAGATCTACCAGATCTGAAAACGCACTGACAAGGTATAACCAGATCGAATGGAATGGGCTTAAGAAATTGATACTGTTATAGCTAACAAACACACAGTAGCATCGCCTCTTCTGAGCACAAGACCTAATATACTTAGATTCCAATCAGCGAGCTTGCTTCGATTGAGCCGACTTGTGTTTAGGAGCTAATGCTTGCAGACTGCCAGCTCATCGCAATCTTAAGCAGTTCTACCGGCAGACCATCAGCACTAGCAGCTTTGTTGCTCTTAAGCTGTGTTTTTCTTATTCCGATCCTTGTTAATTCGCGTCATTTCTTCACTTGTGCTATCATCTACAACTATTAACTTATAGAAATGCTCTCTTCATAATTGCAGTATATTCTGCATATTTGTTGTCCGATCTTCATCGCCGTGTTCCATTAGTTCTACTTTTAACTTTTTGGTAACATTTCCGGGCTTTAGCTCTCTCCCTGCATCTTTCTATAAAGTTAGTCATTTAGTGGTTTCAAAACTGCCGGTCTGCCAAGACTGTCAGCTGTTAAATATCTGTCATCTGAAGTATTATTTATTTAGTGAAAGGTTTGTCATTTACGAATATAGATCGTTTAACAACTGGAGAACGCGTAAAAATAGTTAAGATCTACTACAAAAGTGGTGATTAAAACGTAAGCTTTTAATCGAACAAATTTTTCTTCAGCGATGACACTCATTTCTCACTCGGTGGTTACATCAACAAGAAAAAATTGTCATATATGAGGCTCGGAGAACACAGGAGTGATAGTATAAAAGCCATTGCATCTGGAAACGGTGACGGTGTTTGGTGCGCATTAGGTATCATTGAAATGTATTTTTTTGAAAACTACCTCAAAAGGATCCACTGTTGCAACCAATAAAGAGGTGGTCATTTAAATATTATTGTATTTCATAAATAAAGGCAAGGTCCAAGCATTATAATGAAATAAAAGTTTCATCGAAATCATAGCTTTATGTGTAATTTATTTGACTTTATTTAAAAACGAAAAATGGATAACCCTATACCATTACTTGATATGAGTCTTTCCTGTTGTCAATAATTGAGTAATTTTTAAGATTGGACACTCACTTTAGGCCTTATTTTAATATATTTTAGTAATGTTTTTACTTTGGTAAGTTGGTGAACATTTTTTGACGTCTATCGAAGTTTTATGTTTTGTCTACTTGGCCTAGCAGTTCGCAAATTTAACCTTAAGGAACTATTTTATATTTCTCAAAATGAAGAAATTGTATAGAGGAGTAATTCCTGGTAATAAATTTTTTACGTAGCATCAGCAGTTCGAGTTTAAGACGAAAAGTAGTCCGGACGATCACCAACCTTTGGGAATGATAATTATGTCGAACAAATCCGAGATTTCGTGCTCAAATACTGTCGATTTACGATTGTCGAAGGCTTTGCTGAATAATGTCAGTGTTTCAAAGGGATCGGTATAATTCCATTTTATAATATACTAGTGGACCCGGCAAACTTCGTTTTGCCTTCAAAGTTGTTGTTTCGGCACAATTCGTAGTTCAAGAAAGAAAATAAAAATATAAATTCGAATTCATTTAAATCAGTGATAAATTATTTTTATTGTAATGCTTTGTGGTAAACAACATTTGTTGTTTTTCCGTTTTCGGTGTAAATATACAAAAGCGATGGTTTGCCAACGCACGAACAGGCTACATACAACTGTCCATGTGAGAAAACTGGAGACTCTAAATTCACTCCACAAATTCCTAAGGATTGGCCTTGCGCCTTATTAATGGTAACCGCAAACGCAAGGCGAACAGGAAACTGAAGTCGTTTAAATTCAAATGGTAGATCAGAGGGAATCATTGGGATGCGTGGAATGAATACATCTGCGCCGTTGAATTTTCCAGTTAAAATAGTAGCTTCAATTACATAAGCCATCAACCTTTTAATAGAAAGTCTTGTACCATTACACAAACGGGGTTGATTGATATTGCGAAGCATTATAATAGTTGCTCCAACTTTCAATTGAAGATTATGCGGAAGCAATCCTGGTAAGCCCAACGAATTCAAAAATTCTGTTGGATAATTCACAACATGTTCTTCATTGGTAACAGTATCGACAGACTTGTACGACACCAATTCGCCAGGAATCTTTGATTGTATAGCCATGTTTAATTCACTAACATCTTTGTTCTTTGCGGCTAAAATTGCTCTGTCACTCAACCATGCATGGCATGTATATTGTTGTGCAATGTTAGTGAAAACGCTTTCAATCAATTCCTCTTTTGACTGTACGAAACGGCAAAAATCATTTGGCAATGTTATCTATCCAGTATCATCAACAGGAATTGCACCATTCCCAATTTTCAGCAACTGGTTAGAGAACTTCTCAGCAGATGGATCATTCTGCAACCGAACACGAACGTTGGTAGTAAGTTTCAATGTTTTAACAAATTTCCATAAATATGAAGACTTTAAGCAAGCGTTAATTTGATCGGCTGCTGTTGATCTAGGAATGACTGGTAATGTTTGCCTAAAATCACCTGACAATAAAATCAACGCACCACCAAACAACTCTGAATTACCTCGGAGATCTTTCAGTGTTCTTTCCAAAGCTTCGACAGATTTCTTATTCGCCGTTGCATATTTGCCGTTGCAGATGTTTTTGAAACGTTGCATGTCGGTGTTTCATTAACTTGGTAATTCAATGGCAATTTTAAAGCAGAATGTGCGGTCTGGCCACCATCTAACAAAGTGGCTGCAATGCCAGAAGACGCCAACGCCAATGCAATTTGATTCTGGGAACGTATCGTTGCCAACAACAATGAAATTAAATAAGTTTTTCCGGTGCCTCCTGGTGCATCCAGAAAATAATATCCACCGGCTTCACTATTGACAGCTTGCATAATAGTATCGTACGCCTTTTTTTGGTTCGCATTCAATGTGGAAAGTTTTGCGTGAACAATAGCATTTAATGCGTTGCGATCGTATTGTTGTTCACGTTGCAGTTCTAACTCAAAAATGTCATGCATTGCACGATTAGGTGATGGCATTGACAATTGTGCTAATAGCTTATTAGCAATCGACAAACAGAAATCTTCAATGCAAATCAACGCTTCATTGTAAATTTCTGGCGTGAAATCCATTCCCGGATTACGATTTTCTTGACGCACTCGAAACAGAAACTTGAAATTTTGTCCACAGTTCAGATGGATTCGATGGAAAACAGGTAGACAAAATAATTGCAAACAAAGCTCGAATTTGATAAGGATGAGCAACAACTGCTGCGTCTGCAAGTGTTTGTTCCCAATGAATATCGTTTTCCAATAAATTGAGCTGTTGACACGCTTGTCGATATGTCGTACACAGAACTCCATTGACTGTCCTTAAGTGTCGAAATGATGTTGGACCACGTACGTTTATTAACAGCAAACGTAAACAAAAACACTCAGCATTATTTGGGTGAACAGTATAAATACGCCCCAAAGCATTACTTGAATGATGTTCATCAACACGTTTTCCTTTCTTGCGCTGTTGGAACTCCTTTTTTGATACATTCCACGTAAAATACGTTGGCACTTCTGTGTACAATAATGTTCTGGCAAAAGCATCAACTTCACACAATTTAAAAAATGCAGTTAGAGTTGTATGAGATGGTGATAGAGCTCTCTGTGCAGCATTTTCGATAGTGAAATGCACACGTTAGCCACTTTCAAGATGAACAGCTAAATGAACAACAGCTGGATATCTCTCGTGGATTTGAAATGAAAAAATACGCCAAATCGCTTTATTACTGCTAATGTAACGCCCCATTTGATACAGATGTATTTCGTCATTTCTATTTGAATCAGTTGATCCATACACGCCCATATCACTACCTTTATTTACATACTTGCAAATGTATTTAATGGACTTGACAGAATTGCAGTATTCGACATTAATATCAGCTTTGAATACTTTCGACAATAAAGGTGAATAGGGCACAACCCAACGGTTACCGACGACATTTTGATTTTTTTACTCTTATGGTAATTGATCTACCATTATCTTGAGTTGATCGACGACGATATAATGGGTAACCATCATTTCCAGTGATTGTATCCGAAACCAAAGCTCTTGGATAACGTTTACTGCATTTTCCATCAAGCATACATGGTGAGTTAATATTGAATGCTCCACATGGACCGTGTATCATATTTTGCACAACAACACCATATAATTCAGGATCACTTATTTGATCTGGAATTTCAGCACATATCACATTGTCAACTTCATCCGGTGTGCTTTTATTCTGTAACCATATTAATATGTGAGCGTGTGGCAAACCACGCTTTTTCCACTCCAGAGAATACATCCAGCACTTGACTTCACCAAACACTTCAGATTTCACGATAAAATCCATAAGCGCTTTCAATTTTTGCTTAAAAACACGGGCAGTGGAACTGGAATTTGGCCAAATGTTATAAATAAATCTGGTCGACCGTCATTGCATCCTGCGCCTACTCATGCATATGACGTGGGCTGCCTGTGTACGTTGAAGGCAAAATGGTCATTTTCCCAATATCATTAACATTACCGTCATTATTTATAGCATCACGCAAATGAATATACTCCTCCGAACGTAATTTCTTCTGATTAAACTGTATGAAATTTAGTCGTTCACTTTCAATTTTAGCGTACATATCAACAACAAATTGATGGAAAAGTCTACGACAATGAAAAATATGGTTAGTACCATAAGACGATATGCATAATAATTCATTGAGCTAACTTTTTTATCACTAAATTTTATGACTAAATACAGTCACTAAAATGACTGTAATTCATGAACCAATACAAATACAGAAAGCGTTCATACATAAAAACCTTGGTATTAACTTCAGCTTTAATATGCACTTTGCAGAAACGAAATCGGTTCACGCATTCCAGAGAACATCAATTACTAACACAATGATAATTATTTTTATATATATAGATAGATAGAAGATAGATAGATTTTCCGATCCAAACGTGTCAAGTCTCAATTTTTCAATTTTTTTAATTTTTCAATTTTTTCTAAAATGACCGTCGTTTTAAAGTCTGTGAGAGCGAGAACGAGATAAAGACGAAAAGTGGCTCGGACGATCTTCAACCTTTGCCAATGATAGTTATGAAGAACAAATTCCAGATTTTGTGATCAAATACTGTCGATTTACGATTATCGAAGGCTTTGCTGAATAATGTCAGTGTTTCAAACGGATCGATATAATTCCATTTTATAATACATTTTCCGACTCAAACGTGTAAAGTCTCAATTTTTCAATTTTCTAATTTTCGTTTTAAAGTCGGACGTTCTTCAACCTTTGCCAATGATAGTTATGTCGAACAAATCCCAGATTTTGTGGTCAAATATTGTCGATTTAAGATTTTCAAAGATTTTCAAATTTCATTTAATAAAACATTTTCCGACTCAAACGTGTCAAGTCTCAATTTGTCTTTTTTTTCGTAAAAGGCCGTCGCTTAAAGTCTGCAAGATCGATCACGAGTTAAAGTTACCCGGACGATCAAACAAATCCGAGATTTCGAGACTATCTTAAAGACTATCCATTTACGATTAGTGAAAGCCTTGCTAACATTGTCAGTATTTCGAAGGAATCAATCAAATTCCATTTTATAAAACATTTTCCGACTCAGACGTGTGAAGTCTCGTTTTTTTTTTTTTTTTTTTTTTTTGAAAAAGGCCGCCGCTAAAGTCTATTAAAAGATAATTTCAAGATACCTGCCCTTTATGGAACGGATTAGTACTGGAGATAAGATTTGGATCTATGTCTCTGATCCGAAAGCAGCCGACTAAATGACTGCATATGGAGCCAAAGGTGAAGTAAAAGCGAAAAGTTTCTGCCAAAGTCTCTCAATAATCAAAGTTATGCTGACAGTTATCTTCGATTATCGCGGTATTGTGCGTCATGAGTTTCGGCAAAATTTCAACTAATATCGCTGCACAATCATCATATTTTTTTGATTTAACACCGCAAGACTTCTGGTTATTTCCTAAACTAAAAAATCCTCTCCAGAGATACCGTTTTGAGCCGGTTTTGTAGATGCAATACGAATAACAGCGTGCCGTGAATGCCACACAGGAAGGTGACTGTTTGTCCTGATTCGGAGGTAAGGAAAAACATTGGCGCAAGTGTGTTGTATCTGGAAGGAAATACCTTGAAGGCAACGAAATAAACTTGGACAAGTAAATAAGAATTTTGAGGGCTCAATAGCATCATTAAAGCGGTGCAAGTCAACGATACAGAAACGTTGGATCGAATGTACTTTAAAGAACTTACTATCTGACTTTGTAGAATCTTAACTTTGATCGAACCGATACCCAAATGCAAGAAAGTCGCATTTTATAATATATTTTATAATATATGCGTACAATGGAAATAATTCACAATATTTCACAAAAAAAGGCAAAACAATCAATTATTTAGTTCTTATGTGAATGATTATTTAATTTATTTAAGCAACAAAAGGCAAGGTGAACAAACAACGTTTGCATTGCTTAAAACTCAAATTACAATGTAGTCATTGTCATAACTGTAAACTCATTAATTATCAGTGTTAATTAGCATAATTATGCTTTGACGACAATCAACATAAAACTTTCTATACGTCAAAAAGTCATGGCAGTTCGACATGGGAATACGAAGGAGTACTCGCACATGTGCCGCCAACACTTGAGTCACCACCAACAATTCCAGCAACTTCACACTCTACTCTGTAGACTGGAGTTGGCTTTCGTAGGCTCTTTGTAAAGATATGTATGTGGGAATGAGTTTTATACAAATTATGAAATAAACTTTATTAGTTTATTTTGTTGTTTCTCTTCTTCGGACTTAATACTAATTTATTGAAAATTTCCATAAACATTCGGGATTGTGTCTCTTTTGCGTTTCCCATGAAGACAATGAAAGGCGAAGTATTGACTGAGTTGAACGTGACTGTTGTCGTTTACTGATTTTAAAGCTTGGTTTAATCTTTAGTGTTTTATTGTTAATAACCCTCTCCAAACGAAACGAATGGCTTCGAAATTGCATTTTCGTGTTTGAACAAATCGTAACTGCCTGTCGCTACAAATATCGAATGAAGTTTGTTTAAAACGTACGCAATGTTTTCTAAGCAGTTGAGATATGAGTTATGTACTGCGTTAAGTTGCATCGATTTATTTTTCATATATTTCCAGTTCATTTGCACTGGCTCCTTCTTGCTGTATTGGCTGTCTGTCATTATGTGATGCAAAAACTTCAAATGCTTTGACACAAAAAACAAAAAAAAAAAAAAAGCAAAAAAAAAAAAAAAAAAAAAAAAAAAAAAAAAAAAACAAACGAAAACATAAAAAAGTTAGCATGAGAAAATCTTCTGGCATATCAGCTACCAGTTAATCTGACAAATTCCAGTTATTTAACGATTATTGCGCTCGCATTAACTTTAATGATATGGAGAACATATGAAAATTGTCATGAATAGAACAAAATGGAAATGGGAAAAAAATGATGCGTTTCGATGCTTATTTCCATTTTTATTATCTGAGATCAAAGTATTATCAGTTGGTTTTATTAAGCGTAGGCTTTTGTACAAATTTCTGTTAAAAATGGATTCCAAAGCACTCTTCGGTGTACAATAGAAATCGGTTATGGTGAACCCGAGTTACAGTGAACATTCGTCCACAACGGATTTTTTTTTATGTTCTTGTCAAACGCTTGCATATGAATGGTACACTGCATTCAAAAGTGGTTGAGTTATGTTGAACGATTTAGCTCGCTGTATTCGGTCATCAAAGTTTTCAACTGACTGCTTGAGTGTTAGAAGCTTTGCCGCTCTACTAGTTTCGAAAGAACTGAATTTTCTTCAAATTCACAATTGGGTAAGGGTCTCCGCTAGAACTAGCCAATTCCTGTCCCACATTCATAACACGCCTGAATGAATATAAATTTGACATGCAAAGCTTTCAACAAAGTTCGGAATTGCGCCTTTCTACTGAGACGAAACCGAAAAAACACTTCTCCGTCGGTCAAAAGCCAAAATAATATTGACTGTTTTCTTTGATTACCGCAATGTTGTGCAGCCGGATTTCTTGCCAGAAGGTCAAACGATAAATAAAGAATATTATCTAGGCATTACATGGCGTTTAAGAGAGAAAAATGCGCAGATATGTGCAGGAAGAACTCTTCGATTTTTCACTATGATAACGCATCATCTCACAAGGCCATCATTGTGAAGGAATATCTGGTCAAAAACTCAAACATTTCATCGAAAAACTGTATTCACTTTACATGCTACCTACTTTTTTCTGCTTCCAAAACTCATTTACTACTTCGAGGCGTTCCTTTACAGCCAATAGAAGTCATAAAAGGGAATTTGCGTCAAAAACTGAAGTCATTTCACGGAAATGCGATTCCAAAATGTTTTGATGAATGGATTGATTGTTCGTTGAAATAAACAATTTTTTCCCGAAGAAGACTACTTTCAAAACGATTCAATAAATTTAAATGAATACTAAATATTTTGTGTTTTATTCATCAACTCCCAGTACTTTTTTTAATTCGAGAAAAAATCTTAATCAAAGTCAACATAAAGGGTGGGCCATAAGGGTGTTGGCGGTTTAAATATGCAATTAAAAAAAACTACGAAACACAAAAAAATATATATTTGTATTTTTAAAAAGTAGAAGCATGGGAATTTTTAAGACTTAAAAATAATGTTGTCCAAATGGCTTCCCTCGGCTGCTTGACACTCTTGGAACCGAAGTCGCAAATTTTGGAAAACTCGTTGAAAAATTGTTCTCGGTATTTTGTTACTTTCCTGAATAATGTTCCTCTTCAGCTGCTCTAAATTGGTCGGATTATTCTCGTAGACTACAGATTTGAGGTAGCCCCATAGAAAATAATCGCATGGAGAGAGATCGGGGCTACGTGGGGACCATTCAATATCCCCCCTTTTCGAAATGTGTTTTCCAGGAAAAACATTTTTCAGCAGCTCTATGGATACCCTAGTCGTATGACATGTGGCCCCATCCTGTTGAAACCACATCCTCGAGGTATTGCCTTGAAGTTCTTGCAAAGCTGGCACCAAAAAGTCTGCTAGCATGTTGCAATAATTGTTCGCTCTAACCGTCATCGCATGCCCTCTTTCGTCCTCAAGAAAGTATGGTCCAATAATACCGGTTGACGTTATCCCATCCCACACGAAAAGCGTAGGGCTGTGAAGTGGACGTTCATGCAAGCGTCGGGGATTAGTCTCGGACCAGAACCGACAATTTTGCTTGTTCACATGGCCATTAAGGTGAAAATTGGCCTCATCACTAAAAATCACGTTGTTGAAATTGTTGAACCGCTCTAGCATCAAATTGACAAAGTTAAGTCGGTTATTGGCATCATTGGGTTTTAATTCTTGGACTATCTGAATCTTATAAGCCTTCAAATGCAAATCACGTTTCAAAATTCGTCGTAAAGTTGTTCTTTTGACATCCAAAGACTGACTTCTCTTACGTGTTGACTGTTGCGGATTTCGCTGAACTGATTTTCGGCTGATTTTGCAGAAACTGGGCGACCACGAACCGTAATTGGTACTGTTGAGCCGGTTGTTTCGAACATTCTGATCCATTTTCGTATCACATTGGCGCTTGGAACTTCACTTAAATCGTGTAAACCGTGTTCATGCCGATACAAACGTCATGCAGTAATCACTGATTTATTGTTTTAGTAATACGGCCGTGTACGGCTACATGGTGACTAAATTTCCAGGAAGCGGCGCAGCGAACAACATATCCCCCCGCCATCCCGCGCCGCGCGTTACCGAAAAATTGAAGAATTAAATCGCCAACACTCATATGGCCCACCCTGTATAACCTACGATTTCCAAGGTTCATCTCAGTCCATACATTCATCATCTAATATTTTTCAGATTGATTGTTCTGATTGTTATACAAAAACGCGTTCATCCGAACAAGTGGCCATAGGTAACAGTATGGCCAGTTTAGGTTCTTTCCCATAAACTTTGTTTTTTTTTTTAATGTTTAGCTTACTACAAAAGTGGAGATTCAAACATGATTCAACACGACCGATTTTGGCCCTATTGCAAGAAAAGTTTCCAGAAAGCGTACTTTTACGTTTTGGCGACGTCAATTGGCCACCAAGATTATACGATTTGACGCCGTTATACTTTTCTTGTGGAGCTACGTCAAATAATGTGTTTACGCGGATAATCCCCAAATGTACCTCCCGAAATGTGCGAAAAAATGGTCGGAAACTACCTAAAAAGGATCCACTGCTGCAACTAATCCAGTGGCGGTCATATAAATGGCATTGTATTCCACAATGGCAGGGCCTGAGCTTTATAATGAAATAAAAGTTTCATCGAAATCAAAGCTACATATGTGTTTTATTTAACTTTACTTTCGAGACCGAAAAATGGATAACCCGTTACGATAAAACAGCTAAATTATGGCATTCGAAAGTCCTCTGTATAGATATCACAGAGGTACCATTGATTTTTTTGTAATCTAGGGGGCGTGGTAATTCAGCTCACTTGCAGTCGCAGAACTAGGTTTACTAAATGCATGATGCGCAATTTCTCAGAAATTTGGCAATTCATAAAACTACCCCTTCCCCAAGATAATAATTCTGTCACCTTTAATTAAATCGTAATTGTTGTATCGTAATGCAAATTTATACAGGGTTGCCCATATTCGACGGACCCATCTGGCAACGCCATAACTTTTGACAGAGATGTCAGATCGCTTAATGACATACCGCGTTTGAAGCGTCAGTCCACGCCACGAGAGCGCTCTGAAATTGTTGAAATTTACATTCAACAGAAGAAGTCAATTGTGAAAACTCAACGTGCTTTTAAAATGTTAAAAAATGTGAGAAGTGAGCCTTCTAAGAACACCATTAAGCGTTTATAAGAAAAATTTTCGACTGGTGAGGCTCTTTCTAATCCGAAGAGGCCAAATAAAAGTCGACCAAGGCGATCGGCCGAGAATATCGCTGCCGTACGAGCCAGTGTTGAGAGGTCCCCAAGAACATCCCAAAAACGCCGTTCTCTGCAGTTGGGCATGGCTCGGTCCACTTTACAACGGATTATTCGCGTTGATTTGCATTTGTTCCCGTACAAAATTCAATTGACGCAAAGATTGTTGCCTGCGGACAAGCCTCGTCGATTGGAATGGGCCCAACGAGTCATCGAAATGGCCGATGATGACGAGCAATTTTGGAACAAAATTATCATGTCCGATGAAGCCCATTTCACATTGAATGGGACCGTAAATAAGCAAAATTGCCGTATTTACGCCACTGAAAATCCTCAGGAGATTCAAGAATTGCCTCTTCATGACGAAAAAGTCACAGTTTGGTGCGGCGTTAGTGCGAAAACGGTCATTGGGCCGTTTTTCTTCCAAAACGAAAATGGCCATGCTGTTACCATCAACCAGGAGCGTTATCGCGACATGATGACCAATTTTGTGATGCCAATTATTCGTCGAAAGCGTATGAGGCAGTTCTGGTTTCAACAAGACGGCGCTCCACCGCACACAAGTCGCATAACAATCGATTTTCTGAAAAATTTGTTTCCGGGCCGTTTGATGTCGAAAAGTGGTGATTTGGACTGGCCACCGCGTTCGCCCGATTTGACGCCCGCTGACTTCTTCTTGTGGAGACATTTGAAGTCAAAGGTTTACGTTAACAAGCCAAGGACCGTAGAAGAGCTCAAGGACAACATTCGTGAAGAAATAGCCGCTATTCCGGCCGAAATGTTGGCGAAAACGATGGAAAATGCTGCAAAAAGGGCACAATACGTCATCAAGGCCAGAGGTGGCCATTTGAGAGATATCATATTCAAAAATTGATATAAACAAATCTACTTGGAACAAATTAAATGAATAAGATTGCCAACCGCCAAATTTTTATTTTTTTCTTTGATTTTTTTTTTAAAAACATGGGTCCGTCGAATATGGGCAACCCTGTATGTCCTGAAGCTAAAGTCTACATGCAAAAAGTATCCAAAGACCCGAGAAGAATCAAACAGCTCAATTTGACTTTGTGACATTCATTCATCCATAAATATTTGCTACGAATATCAGCATGTCGTTAGTGATTTTATTGGTTTCTAGCTATAAAAATCAACAAATATTCAAAGTTTCCGATAATAAATTGCACACTTCACACCGTCCGTCGTTCGGTTTATGCTCGCCCCCGCCATCTAGCCGGCATCATCAGATATTAAGAGCGAATCAAAATATATAAAAATTAAAAATAGAATATTATGACTGCTTATGATGTCATCATTTGGTTTTATTTAAATATTACTGTCTTACTTATTTTCATCTCATGTTTGCGTTGTCTTCTGGAGTCGAGTTTCTTTTATTTTCTGTTTGTTTAATTTGGCTAAGGTTTAATAATATACACAATAGTCACATTGTATATACAATACAAATATACACGATTTATGTACACATATAGTCGGTCGTACATATATGCATACTCGTATACTTAGGTACTGGATAAACATGGAATTTGTATGGGTAGGTGTCCATCCCAGTGACGTTTTATTCGTTACTTGTGGTGTAGTTCTCTACTGAGGATTTGGTGACCCATTTGTTGTGGCGTCTCAATGGTTAACAAAGCGTTTAATTAAATATTGTCTAAATCCACAAATATCTTTATTATTGGGCTGCTGTGAGTGAGTGTTTGCCAGATTGTACGCTAGATTTGAAATGGTGTTCAAGACATTTCTGTTGGAATTAAATCAACCTACATCTGCCAGATTGTTGCTGAGATTAAAAAGCTCTAAAAAAAATTGTTGTTCAATCCGATGTTGTCGCCAGCAATGCAACTCTGGGGGACGATGAAATAGGTTGTGTCGAATATATAATATATCTACCTATCTATATATATAAAAATCAATTGCTGTGCGTTAGTCTCGCTAAAGTTCGAGAACGGTTGGACCGATTTGGCTCATTATGGTCTTAAATTATTGGTAGAGTATTCCGGATGGTTTAAAAGGTTCTATTTGAAGTGATAGATGGCGTTGGAGATTAGATTTTTGCAATTAATTTTTTTTTACCACATTAACATTGAATCAAATAATGGTAGGTGACAATCATACCAGCCTATATGTGGCGCTGTTATTTAGTTGAAGGCAAAACAACGTTTGCCGGTTCAGCTAGTAATATATAAAAATTTTCACAAAAGAAAATAAAAAATGATCTTACTACTGTACACAGTAGCAGCACGCGTTATAACTGGCTGCAGTGTTGCTGTTCTACGCAGCTTTTCTTTCCTTAAACGTTGCGAGAAATGGTTTGTAGTACCAGTGCTTGTCTGGTACAGTCTTCTCTATTTATCATCAGGTGCACAAGACGTTGCTACTGTGCTTTGGGAACACTGGTGTTAGGGGTATAATCAAGTAGGTATTTGCTGTTCTCAATCTTACAGGTATGTATACTATAATTGCAAAAGCTGGCAATAGGTGTCGTTGTCAGAGTTTGAAGCCGATATAAACTAATCGGCGGTAGTGGATTAAGCGAGTAATGATCGGCGGCGGCTCATTCATCGGCTCAGGATTTTTTTATTAGAAAAATATTTGTCGCCATTTACAACTCAATGTGGTGCCTTGAGTTGGACATTCAGAATAGGAAAGAATTGGAAATAAATCATTCAGTACGGACCACACTAGAAACAATCAAGCAATAACACATCAAACAACAAAGACGTGGGTACAATTTTACAAGGAACAATCAAATACTAAAAAGTAAAAAATATCGAAGACAAATATTGAAAAACGAACGACAAATGTCAAAATAAATGTATTCAACAAAGTATTAAAAAAGGTTTCCTTTTTGGAAATAATTCAAAAATTAAGTCTGCCCAAGGTGCCAAATAACAGCAAGCAAAACATAGTTCAAAAACCTTAAGATTTTATGTATTCCATAGTTCTACTAAGTGAAGAAAATAGATCGCTGTAGCCATCACCAAAGTATTGGTCAAAAATTCCCACATGTAATAAAACACAACTTAATAATCGGGAGCATTTTGAAAATAACACCAACACTCGGCTGTTAGCCCACTATTTGTTACAGTTTTCGCTGAATCTTTTGAATGCAACTGATTGGGGGGCATTTTCTGGTAATATAATACATTCTTCTCAGGTCCAATACAATCTTCGTCAGAAATTGGCGGTTCGTAATTATCATTTATTAAGAAAAAATTTTATAACACTTTTGCGTCATTTTAGCTTTGAAATAAGTTTTTTTTTTTGGAATTAACCAAACGAAGACTAACGGAACTTGTTTAAAAAGCTTACAGATATGCATAGCATAGTAGTACAGAAAATAGCGGGCGGCGGCGCGTTTTTATTCTGGTCGTTGTTAGCACGACGGATTACAGGTACGTCCATGATTCTATTTGCATATCTTCCATCTGTCATCACATGTTAATTTTGATCTCAAATGGAAAATCTTGTTCCTCGTATTTTGATCATAAAGCTGTCCGCCTATTGAATTCAGGATAAACGCACTTCTATGTTCCTCGCCGAGACGAAACTTACCACTTTAAATTCATTATTGAAGGCTATAGTTATGTAAACTTTAATCACCAACTATTGACCCAAAACATCTTTCCTTCCAATATTCACAATTGGTAATTCTAACGTCATGACTATGGCAGCGTCCGTATGTTGCTTGCAATCGCCTTTTTCTTCATAAGCCCAAATAAAAAGTAAATAAATAAATAAACGCGCTTGAGATATGGCAGAGCTTCTCAGATTCAGTAAGCTTGTTTCTGACAACGATACTGACGCCTATTTGACGATATAGTTTGTTGATTGCTCAACTATTCGTAGTGTGCGTCAGACGCATTCAGGTGGTAACCGCTGCTTAAATAATGATCGATAGTTATATTGAGGGTTCGAAACCACGATCATATGCGTGATAGTGACCAACATGTCGCGGCCGAAAAAATCAGGTTTACAAAAACAACTTCGCCTTGAAACGGATTGTGGCTGTTCAATCGCGTATGGAGCTAAACTAAAATATAGGATGCTTAGGAGCTTGTAAATCCCCTGACCCGAATTCATTCATTCTCTGTGACAGATGCAGTAGACATCACACTTTTCACGTCAAGTACATATTTGTCCTATCCATTGCATATCCTGGATAGCAGTGATATCAGCCTTAGATTTACCGAGGACATCGGTTAATCGGATAGGGCCACTTTTTTGCGAAGAGTGCCGACATTCCGGTTGGGTACATTTAAATCACCGACTTTATAATCCTTGTGGTAATCTTGAACATTTGGGGGATTCCTTTTCACTATTTACCTTTTCGTTTTAATTGCCAGTATATCGCCCACTCATTAGGTGGGTTTCAGCCGATGCCCGTGGAATGAAATACAGAGTGGCATCCAAGAGTGTGTTTTCCTTCAAAGAGATGACATACTAACGGGCCGATCAGAGAGAATTAACTCTATTTGTGGTCAATTTGCTTAAATTTCCCTAATAAACATTTGCTAATTTGTTAAAATAGGGTTAAATCTCTAAAACCTATCTATTCGGATGTCATTTTCTTTACGTTTTTTCATTTTCCCAGTGATTTCACCATCAGCATCAAAACCAAAAATTTTGCTTCAGAGAAACCGGCATTGACTTTAAAATGTCAGTGGCTTAGTTTTCATCAGCTGTCTATGTGTTTGCGGCCGAATCCCAAGGATGTCCGTTCTGTTAAGTTTCTCTCTTTATCATTGATTTCTTTGCTAATATCAAATCGAACTATTTATTTTCTGCGAAACCGATGTTAGCTTTAACCGTGTCTGTTATGTACATCATCCTAACATCGTTGCCAGATTTCGACTCATGTCGACCTATAAGTTGTCCTGACAAAAAGTCCATTAGACAACAATTTCATAATGATTGTAAAGCTGGCACGACCACGTTTCATTTCAGCTGTCCATTATTATGCAGTTGCTTAACAAAGCAAAGAGTCCGTATATTTAATTGTCTGGTTGACGCCGACCAAACAGTAATAATCTCGAAATCATCCTTTCAGGGATACGAGGTTGTTATATATCTAAGCAAAAATGCAGTTCATTTTTCCCAAATCTCATTGATTTAAGCAGACTCTATATTTTTTGGTATGAACCCCATCAGACATTATTTTCATTGCATCTAAACTGCTTATACGATCGCGTCAAAATTCAACAATATGTCTTATACAAAAATCCAACATAATTTTTCTTCGAGTCATATGGAGTAAAACAGATGAAATGAGTTCATCAACAAAAAAAATAGTTAGAAAAAAATAAAATTCATTGTTAAACACAGTAGCAATAGTAAACAGAGTACTACTGTTTGCTTCTATAAAAATAGATTGTTTTCCTACACATACGATATGTGAGTAAACATACATACGACAATACATATACACTGAATATAGACGTTAAGTATTTTCTAGACATGTACCAGTATCACAAAATTATTATTATTTCTGGGGAGTTCTGTTACACCATTTCCAATTGAATTGGATAGAGATAAGCATTTCTGTAGTCGAAGTCCGTTTAGTATTGGCAGAAAATACCATGCGCCATGACAAAGTTTTATTTACTTTAATACATACAATTAACATTTTCAATTTTAAATTATTGTTTCAAATTATTGAAATAGAGAGTTTCCTTTAGAACTGGAACTGAAAACAACTATTTAATATTCAAAATACTATTTATTTGATGATGGCGTGTTTCACCGTACATTCTGTCAAAAATAACTGAGTATTATCGATTTAAAACGTCACATTCTTTTTGCCGCTGAGTTGACACAACTATATTCTGTACTGCCACAGAGTTATATCGCGATCGGACGATTTATTTGTTTACAGTGCTGGATTCAATTCAACTCAAGTGTGTTTTGCAAGTGTTTGTGTTTTATGAAAATATCGAACTAAGAATCTATCACAAATTTTGTATTGAAAGTAGAATTTCGTATGCCAAATCCCTGAAACGGTTACAGAACGTTTACGGTGAATCGACTTATCGAAAACACGTGTACATGAGTGCGCATTCACAAGTGGTCGAGATGGACAATTTGCGTCACCCTAATCGGCCACCAACATCTTCAACTAAAGTTGACATTGATAATGTGAGGTGTGCGGTGACAGAAAATTGCCATTTAAGTTTGAGAGAGATATATAGTTTGAGAGAGATAGATTACTTTACCTCACAAATCAATTCGTACCAACTTAAACGATTGTTTGGGTATGAAATGTGTTTGATTATCACGGTATTGTGCACATGGAATTCTTGTGGGAAGGTCCGACGGCAAATACAGAACATATCTGATCGGTATGCGGCGTTTGATAGAGAGAATTCGTCGAAAATGGATAGACTTGTGGGAATAAAACTCACACACAATCTGACAAGCCTTTAATTGCAAACAAATTTCGGACTAAAAACTTAATAAATCGAAACAACAGCTGTATCCTACTGATATGAAAGCTCTTTCTCTTTCCAAAACCCAAAATAACGCCTTTTCACATCCACGTTACCCTTTTTTTCTTATAGCTTCACTCAAAGGAATGATCCGATACGGTAAAAATATAACACCCAAAAGGAAACGTCTAAGTTTTCTTTGATCAAATGCGTTTCATAACTTTTTAAGTTGTCTGAGCGATTTCTGTCCGGCGATAATTGCCGTAAATCACTGTGAAACTTGTTCAAACTTGACACAGATTAGTATTTTGTCAGATCGTAGACGGGGTTTGTACACGAGCAATATCGGCTAAGGCCCTTTAGTGTCTCTCGTATAAATTGATCGATTTTCCGAACTGCTAATTAGTAGGCTGCGGCCCTGAATTGTTGTCCGATTATTCTTAGTAAGATCTGAAAAAAATCGATCGATCGAACCATGACCGATTAAAAACTTTTATTCTTAGGTTCTTAATTGTAACCCGATTATACTAAATTCAGTGTTTGCGAATGAAAATGGACCGTATTGCCAAGCCAAATTCGAAATTCAATTTTTTCGCTGTAACTCAGCAGCAACGTAAATCTTTCATTGAATCGCTTTATAGTAACTGAAGGACATTTTTCATATAGAAAAACATTTTGCACAAAGAAAAGTCTCATGTTTCATATAGAAAAGTGCCACAAAAGCTGCCTTTCACGCTGAAATGTGTCATTGAAGACATTTTGCATATAGAAAATCGTCATGAAAGACACTTTTCATACAGAGAAGCTTCATGGCATGACATATTTCGTACGGTAAGCGTCATGGAAGACACATTTTTATACAGAAAGGCGTCATATAAAGCACTTTCTATACAGAAAAGCGTCATGGAAGAAACTTTTCATACAGAAAATGTCAAGGAAAACACTTTTCATACAGAAAAGCGTCATGGTAGACAATCATATCCACTATTGATAGAAAAACGTGGTCAATAAATGAGATTTGGAAAAAGAACTAGTGCAGAAACTTCAGTTAGGTGAACTGACTCAAATATGCCCTCATCCAACGTTCTTGTGCATTAGGGAAAAAGTATGTGGAGAAAATGCTCCGAATTGATCCACACAACTGTATTTGGTATAGGGTTATCCATTTAGTGGTTTCAAAACCGCCGGTCTGACAAGGCTGTCATCTGTTAAATACCTGTCATGTGAAATGTTATTTATTTAGTGAAATGTTTGCCATTTACGAATATGGATCGTTTAACAACCAAAGAAAGCATAGAAATAGTTAAAACTTACTACAGAAGTGGTGATACAAACGTGGGCTTTTAATCGAACAAAATATATTTCAGCGATGAAGCTCATTTCTTACCCGGTGGTTACGTCAACTAGCAAATTTGTCGTATACGGGTATAGGGCTCTTAGAACCCAGAAGTGGCAGTAGTAAAGCCATTGCATTGGGAAAAAGCGACTGTTTGGTACGCAATATGGCCTGGAGGCGTCATTGGACCGTTTTTTTTCGAATATGACGCTGGAGGAACCTCAAAAGGACCCACTGCTGCAACTAATCCAGAGACTGTCATTTAAATGATATTGTATTTCTAACATAAAGCAAGGGCCAAGCATTGTAAAGAAATAAAAGTTTCATCGAAATCATAGCTTTATGTGTATCTTATTTTACTTTACTTTTGAAACCGAAAAATGGATAACCCCATAGTTGCTTAGTCAACTTTTATAGGGAGCGATACAATTTAGATACTATCGACAAACATTTAAGTTACTACAGACGTTATGTTAGGTTTTGTATAGAGAAAATATAATTGCTCTCAATTGGTCAGTTTGTATGGTAAGTTCCTGATGGGCTTAGTACTGCAGTCCATTTTCATTTTCAGAAGTAAGATTATTATCAAACGTGTGCTATATTTGGCTAAATACAATACAACTGTTTGGAAGAAATGAAGAATAAAAGTACGTGGGTTAAGTCGATCATGTATAGGGCAGGTACCAAAAAGGGGCGTAGTTACTTGATCGATTTTTCTCACAATTAGCCAGTTACTTCCAAGCAATCCAATTCGCTAGAATTACAGCGAAAATGACTGAAAAAACTTTATGAAAAGTGTCCTCCATCACGTTTTTCTGTATGAAAATTGTCTACCATGACGCTTTTCTGTGTGAAAAATGTCTACCATGACGCTCTTTTGTATGAAAAGTGTCATCCTTGACACTTTTCTGTAAAAAAAGTGTCTTCCATGACACTTTTCTGTATGAATAGTGTCTTCTATGACGCTTTTCTGCATGAAAAGTGCTTTCCATGACGCCTTTCTGTATAAAAATGTGTCTTCCATGACTTTTACTGCGTGAAATATGTCTTCCATGACGCTTCTCTGTATGAAAAGTGTCGTGACGATTTTCTATATGCAAAATGTCTTCAATGGCACATTTCAGCATGAAAGGCATCTTTTGTGACACTGAAGTTTTTTCCGGAATTCATTCGCATAAGTTTATTATTACAAAATGGACTATGAATGCTATAAATTTGAATGAATAATAAACAAATTGTGTTTTATTGACCAACTCCCGGTACTTTTTTGACAGGACCTACCTAGGAAGAGACCCTCTTATGAAGGTCATATCGACGGTGCCAGCAACACTTTCGAGTATTGGTTTCTTAAGAAGAGGCTGATAAAAAAAATGCCTTTCAAACTCATACAGATTTACAACTCATTCAGACTTGCAACTCATACAGATTTGCAAAGTTATCCCTTAGCCTCATCCATGGAATAGGTATCCACCTGTTTCTTCTCATATTTATAAAAGTTTTATTTTTTATGGATTACTAAATTGTGATGCATATACGGAGAACTCTTAACTCCATTTGGAAATGGTGTAATACAAATTTGCTGACAATATTTAGTCTTCATGTTTGTATTTTGTTATTTCTCCTCATTCTTTCATTTTGGTTTGCTGTCGTCGTCTTTCAATTCTCAATATTTGTCTAAGAATTTTCTCCGTCGTAGTGTTTGATCTAGTAAATCTTAGCTTTTTTTCATTTTATGTGATTTGGCTTCAATCTCTTTCATATTTGGTTCTATGGGATTTTTTCCGTTTCTAATGGCGTCGATGATGATGATGGTGGTGCCACATATTTCTGTCGCCCTGTGTGGTAAATGTGCGAAGCAGTGAAATGTAATTACATGAATCTAGATAAGACACCTCCAAATTGCTCTTCCAACAAAAATAAACCTCAGGCTTATGCGAAAAATGTACATATATGCACGCCTTCATAAGTCCATGAAATTGAATGTATAATATTAATTTTGATTTCTAGGAAAATGATGGATGATTTAACTTAAGTTCGTTTGAAGACAAATATTTACTGGCAAGCTTAAAAGTAAATTGTTTCCTGATTGAAAACGGTTTCCTTTTCCTACAATATCTTAAAAACTGGTAAAACTCTAAAAACAAAATATAAATGGCCTTCACCTTGATATACTATAACAGTCATAGGCGAAGCAAGGAGTGTGCTAAGGGGAGCTTAGCGCCTTTAGAACTTTTTTAGAACCCCTTAGGGGTTTCAGATTAGGTGCATTGAATGAATTTAGCCCTCCCCGAATGAATAAAAGAACGAATTTTGCAATCCCCGAGGGAGAATTCACTGCTACGTCAATAATAGCAATGTGTCACCGCAGCCACTTGTCATAAAGAAAAGTGTCACCGCAACCACTTGTTATACAGAAAATTGTCATGCCAGGCGCTTTTCATATAGAAAAGTGTCATGGCAGACACTTTTCATTTAGAAAAAAACCTCATGGCAAACACTTTTCCCATAGAAAAGCGCCATGACAGACACTTTTCATAAAGGAAAGCGTCATGGAAAACACTTTCCATATAGAAAAGTGTTATGGCAGACACTTTTTATATAGAAAAGAGTCATGGCAGACACTTTCCATATTGAAAAGTGTCATAGTAGACACTTTCCATATATAAAAGTGTGATAGCAGACACTTTCCATATAGAAAAGTGTCATGGCAGATACATATAGAAAAGTGTCATGGCAGACACTTTCCTTATAGAAAAGTGTCATGACAGACACTTTCCTTATAGAAAAGTGTCATGACAGACACTTTCCTTATAGAAAAGTGTTATGACATATGGAAAAGTGTCACGGGAGATACTTTCCATATAGAAAAGTATCATAGCAGACACCCTCCACATAGAAAAGTGTCATGGCAGACACCTCTCATGTAGAAAAGTCTCGCAGCAGGCAGTTTTCGTATAGAAAAGTTTTACTACAGACACTTTTCATATAGAAAAGTTTCACTGCAGACACTTTTCACGTAGAAAAGTCGAGGCGAAAGACAAAAGCCTGTTGTGAGGCAACGTAAAGTGTCGTTTTCTTCTTGAAAATGGTCCAAAATAACGCTATTCTGCATCAAAAGTATCTTTTAAAACGTTTTTTTTCATACAAAAGGTATTTTCCAAGTCCCTTCCTCATATGAAAATTGCATTTCAGGCCTCTTTTTCATATGGAAAATTTCTTCCCAAACACTTGCTCATAAGAAAAACATGTTCTCCAAATCATATGTTTACAAAACATTGTTCTGCCTTTGATATTATTTCATGATTATTTTCATCATGATAAATTCAAAACAACAACGAAGCTTGTTTACAGTTTCTCCAATACAAAGTTCGATAGCAACTAATAAAGTAATTGCCAGTGATTAGAATAGTTCATTTTGTTTATCGAAAATCATCTAAGGAGTTCTTAAACTACGCAATTTCGAAATATTTTTCGGTGTAATATTAAGTTCTGTAAGTTTTTATCTGAATACAATTGATTCGGAGATCTTATCACCAAGACGATTTTTCCATCATAATTGCTTTCTCATACAGTGAGTAACTTTTTGCATGTAAAAGAGTTGTTTGTAAATAGATTATCTTGATATCTGTAGTGAAACTCATTGTTTCATGCAAAGTTCGCAGTAAAAACTGTAATTTCTGAAAACAGGCAGCAGAGTTTGTATTCTGTCAGAAAAGTACCTGGAATTAGTTAATAAAATGTTTATTATTGATTCAAATTTATTATGTTGCATTCAAAGTAGTCCCTTTCCGAAATAATACGCTCTGTATAGAAAAAAATCAGTCGAAGCCATATTAGTTGAATGCGGTGGCTGTCCGATGATATTTGATGAGTTTTTGGTCTAAAATTCGTTCATAGTTATATGCTTATGAGATGGTGCATTATCGTGATGTAAACTTCATGAGAACTTGCTCTATTAAACGCCACATAACGGATAGATAATATTCTTTGTTTACGGTTTGAACTCCTGGCAAGAATTCCGAGTGCTTAAAACCGCTGTAACAAATGAAAACAGTCACCAATGCCTAGATTTTTGATTGACTTTGAAGTGTTTATTCTAAGGTGGAAGGAAGCTAAGGTGGAAGGATTCATTATGTATCGTGTTGAGTGTTTTGCACTTCAAATTCGTAAATCTATGTTCATCACCAGTTATAATATAATGCGTTTTAAGAACATGGGGTCGGAATTCACTCGTTTCAACATGTCTACAGCAACCCTTACGCGATAGACTTTTTAAGGATAATTTAGCTCTTTCGAAACTAGTTGAACGGCAACCCGTTTCATACTCAAATAAACGCGAAAAGTGATACGAATTGAGTTGTGAGATGCAGAAACTTAAATTACGATTTTCAGTCACAATTCCTTTCAATTGAAGATGTGGATGGTCGACAAGGGCCAGGTAAATTTTGCATCATATCTGGAACGTTTTTGAATGCACTGTACCACTCATACTCATACGTTTTCCGTAATATTTATGGCGAAATGAAAATACTTTTGTGAAGGAAAATTCTTTTAGTACCCCCTTAACAAAAGAAATAGTTTTTAATTTGTATATTTAAATTATTCCGGAAAATTTACCTCAATATATATATATATATATATACATATATGGAAGACCTAAACTATGTGAATTAGGTTTAGTATTATGTCATCGACTATACGTCACATAACTCTAAAATCGAATATTCATATTTTAACAAAAAGAAAAAAAGGAAAACATTGTAGATATTTCAGGCAATATAATTTTTGTTATTCATTCTTTTCTTATTGTCCTTCACAATGAACGGTTACGATGTCTTTTGTCAACAAACCGAAAAATTTATAAATCTTCTTTATATCCTTGTAATGGCTATATTGCCTTTACTATGGTTTGGTGACTGTAAAAAAACCATGTCGCTGCTATTCAAACGGATACATTTACCCACCGCTGTTTATTCGGCACCCCAAGGAATTCAATTCAATCAAAATCTGGCAATTGTAATCATTCTGATGGGATTCATTGTTTATTACATTCACAGACGTTGGAGAATCCGCTTGATGGCCACGAAATGTGATGTCCTTGTGGGAGAGCTGACGTTCACCGATAGTAATGAATTAAATGATTTAAAGAAGAAGCTGTTGCACACAATCCAAGGATTAACCGAAAAACGTATAAAGGTGAATTCATTAGAGTCACATCGCTGTATTGGTAAACATGTTTGTCCCATGGACGACATCAAGGAGGATGCAAATGATGAAGAAGGCAATAATAGCGATTGGAAAAGCTTCGAAATGAATGATAAAAATTGATTGACAACGACCTCATGGTATGAGATTAAGTTTTGTGTATAACAAAAAAAAAATATTGACAAGGATTCCGCAAAAGCGAATAAATAATTATGAGTTTCTTTGATAGTTATTTGAAGGTTAAATTATGAGTTCTATCAAGTGGAATATGATTTTTGTATTTATACACATAAAGACCAACTGATCTTAAGATAGATAATTATCCAAATCATCCGTGAGTTGGGAACAATTAGACAGACATACCTTAATGTAATTAATCAGCTATGGCATGAGAGACAAATAATTCTTCAAGGCCATATTTAGAACCCCGGACTCTTGTACAAATTTCGTGGGTTCCATCCTAGAAATCTTTATTTGAGCGACTATTATTTCGATGTTTGTTCTGAAGGGGGAAAAATAGTGAAGTTAGACAAGAATACCTTTAAGTAAAGATCTAAATGAGTCCAACTTTCTATACTATCTTTGCGGTTTCATGTCAAGTCGGTGATCTCGGAGAAAAGAGGTCAAGTCGTCTTTTTCCAAATATATAATAAAATCGTCAACTTGACCATTTCCCCGAGATTACTGAATTTGACTTACTTTAAGTAAAGATCTAAATGAGTCCAACTTTCTACACTATCTTTGTGGTTTCATGTTAAGTCAGTGATCTCGAGGAAAACAGGCCAAGTCGTCATTTTCCAAATATATATTAAAATCGTCAAATTGACCATTTCCCCGAGATTACTGAATTTGACTTACCGTTCTACCGTTAATTTAGTAGTCATGATATAGCTGTTTGGAAGCTGTAGATTGTTTTTCCAACCTCGGATATGTTTTACGAAAAAGCTAGAAAAAACTAATTTCTCTTTTCTTTTCAAAATTATGTCACTCTAATGTTCACATAAGAGATCTAACCACTTGGACAACGTTTGTAGTATATCTGCATTAGCATTTGAAAACTTTAACTAATAGACGAATGTATTTGAACATGGTCGTACATTCGTTTCAGATACATTCCCTTCGGGATATCTAAATGAAATTGTTATTCTAGAGGTAATGGATAAAGTTTATGACACTATTTTTCTTATATAGGCAGGCACACCAATTGTGCTACAATAAGAAACTTAAATACCTTTTTTTATCAATGTATTTCATTTATTTATTTATTTTTTTTTTATTATTATATAGAAAATTCAATTTTAATTTATACTCGTATATCTAATTGGTTTTGAAGATGATGGACCGTAAATGACCTCCATGCTCATTCAAGCATATGTGACACCTTATCAGATAATTAGTCATTGCGGGATCGCCTCAATTATAGTTTTTAAGGACTGCTTCAATTCAGTTAAATTCCTTGGTTTCGTTTTGTACACTTCTTGCTTCACATAATCCCATAAAAAAAATTTGGTGCAGTCAGGTCAGGTATTAATTAATTTAATTATTCATTTAATTCATTTAATTATTAATTTGTTTGGGAATTTTCGTTGGAGCTCCGCCATAACTCCATTTTGTTGGAACCAAATGCTGTTGAAACGAATACGTCTTCGGCGCAGTTCTGGGTAAAGAAAACTCCTTCAACATCTTTATTTAAAGGTCCCCATTGACAGTTGACAGTAGCACAATTCGTGCACCACCCTGTATTTTTAGTAGATATTTTGGCTTCCACAGAATGGGCCATATTGAGAAATCCTTTGGGAAATATGTTGACCATTGTTGCGAAGAAATGAAGCAGGGAAAATTTTTTTCTAAATAAAATTGAGTTTCACGGGCTTTAAGAAATGATGCCAAGTGTTGTCGAAAAGTTCTATGGTGTCTATCGAAAGGTTTACGTGCCCAAGATAGCAAAGTATCATTTAAAATCTTTAGCGGTAGATTTCTCGTCAAAGAAAACTAATGGTGAGCGTCCTGCGGCAGTTACCGCCGCCCAAACCAATGTGATATTTTGAAAATTGAAGCCAAATCAAACTGAAATCTGTGTACATGCCAAAAAGTTACATTTTGTCTTGCCATTAGATATACGCGGGACTTGTTTTAGATAATGTAAAATCATTGCTAAATGCATATTTGCATCCAATAACAGCAGCTGTCAAGTAGACCTGTCCTTTCTTTTAACTGTAGAGTACTCAATTTCCCCATCGTACACAAATTTGAGTATTAAACTTTCTGTAATGCAAATGATAGCTACTGCTTACATTTTCTAGGTAACACCAAAGACAAGACAACAACAATTTTCGGTTTTTGGAGACTTTGCTCTAGTTTTCACTTATGCAATAAATTAAGCTGTCATCTGCAGAGTTTTTATTTAATATTATTTGCTTTAGAATTACAACAAAATATTGCCATTTGTAAAAGTTTGAAAGTTCCTCAATTAGTGAAATTCAATATTTAAGCAAGTAAGCGTCCTACTTCGAAGATTTTAGTGAAATCAATAAGCATTTCTTAAATACGTTTATCTTATAATCGGAGAAGTCTACTAGGGAGTCTTCAGCAAAATCATTTCGTATAATTGGTATAATTGATATATTACGCTACTCTAATTACTTTGTGTCAATTTCTAGTAATATCTCAAAAATCCATCTAATATTACTCTTTCCCATTATTGGGAGACTATCATTTTCATACCCTTAAAAATAAATTGATGGCCACGAGAGGGCGCATTCGATCCGATGTGATGGTGGTGCCAAAAAAACAAATAACAATTTCGTTTGTATGAAATTTGTATTTAAACACTCAGATAACAACCGACAAGTAGTTAAGTGCGTTGGCAGCATTCTCATTGTTTGCGTTAAAGCTGTCATTGGTACTCATATTGATGGTGTCGCTGTTGAAAACGCTGCTGCTGCTACAGCTGCTGCTATTTGGCGGACTCTTATCAGCGGGCACCATTTACTTAGTCAATATACATTTATGTCATATATTAATGATAAAATGCGATAAAATATTGATAATACTTTGCAAAGACTTGTTGGCTTAAACGTCATACATTCGAAAGCCTTGGAAGAGTTGGAAAGCATATGGGAAAGGACAAAAGTCCCAGCAGCAAAGACAATATTCATGAGTGACCGTTTGGTGAGTTTGCGTGGGAGGGTGAAATGTATGTAAAAATACTCGTACATGAAATATAGGTATTACATACAGTAAACTCATGAAGTTTATGATAAAATTGATTAGGTTCATAAAATATTTAAAACGGAAATGTATGCACCAGAATAAAGAGGGTGATAACAATTGGAAGGAAACGTTTCGTTAGAAATCTGCAGGAACCCTTTGGCATATGAAACATTCTACTTTGACTGTGTTGTAAATGAACGAAAAGTTTTACTTCGAAAAAATTTGGCAATAACGTGATGAATAGTAATTATATGACAAAAATGTCTTCAAATACAAAACAAGCAGTGAAGAAATGTCCTGTACTTGTGAAACTTTAACACAAATGCAGTGTGTTGTATTTTTATCTGTCAATATTTCATATCACCATTTGAAACAGCAAAACGATAAAATTAATTTCACCAAACAAAATTGTATACCCCTAATCTTAAAAGTGAATAAAATTCTATTTCTATTTAAAACACAGTCCTTAGATTGTAATGTTTTGAAAGTAAAGTTTAATAAAACACATATAAAGCTATGATTTCGATGAAACTTGTATTTTAATTTAATGCTTGGACCTTGCTATTATGTACGAAATACAATATTATTTAAATTATCGCCTCTGGATTAGTTGCGCCGCTGGAGGTAGTTTTCGACCACTTTAACGCACCTATCTGACATTAACATTATGTGAAGGTTTTACATGAGTCTCGCCGTGAAAGCCTTACCCATGGTGTGCCACCACACATGGTGCCGTTTTCTAATCATATGCTTTTCTTTCTTGGTTATGTGTTCTTTCTTTCTTCTAGCGACGGCAAGCGCCCCTTTGGGGTACTCACACTAATCCCGAAGGATTAGCTAGACTGCCAGAGATTGGAAGTAGGTCCCTTGGAAAACTTCCTCAGGTCCTACTCCCTCACTCGTCCAAAGTACCTTTGTAGCTCACTTGGTATAAAGTGAACTACCTCCCGGGTAGGAGTTGAGGTATCCAGCAAAACCTCGGATAGAATGAACAGTGTTCTCCAAGCTAATGCGTTCCCTCACTGACACATGAGCAACGCAAAAGCACTGAAAACTTGTTCGGGCAACCACAGCCAGCACGATCTCCCACCAGGGGTCCAACACCAACTGACCAGCAAGGAACAATGTTCCTTGGGCTCCTGGTCACCCGTGCTACCAGAAGAGAAAAACCCTCTGGTCTGGGTTTCGCAGACAAGCTACTCCAGTTTTGCTTTATCATACCTCGCATGGAACTGGTAATCCATAATAATACGGCATAGATTTTCAATGTCCGAGGAGAGAATATCAACACAGCAAAAAGCAAGTATACCATGCTCCTATCATAGTTCATTAACCAGATCTCTCTGGTCATACAACTATATTTACAGAAAAGATAAATCTTCTGATACCTCCCGACGGCTTCTCTATGTCGCACCTGTTGCCAGGATGTGTCTTGTTTAACTATGAATCTCCCCTTTACTTGGTTTTCGAAAAACGAGGTCCAAGATCAGTTTGAAACATATAATAGGTGAATCCCAAGACATAATCCACCTATTCCTAGGGCGCCTGGCACAAGGCCACACTACTTTGTTTTTCTTCGCAAGCATCATACCCTTTGCCTGCTTAATTACAGGATCAGGTAGAGAGACCTGCGTTCTAGGGGTAAGCGGTACAAAGCATCCTAGGAAACACCCGCCTACCCACACACCTATCTGACAGTATCTCTGCGATAACTTGACGAAAGTTGTTTTTCAAATGATCCAACGTTTGGGGATTATCCGCGTAAACACGGTCTTTGGCGTAGCCCTACAGAAAAAGTCTAACGGCGTCAAATCGCATGATCTTGGTGACCAATTGATGACGCTAAAACGTGAAATTACGCTTTCTAAAAAATTCGCATGCAATAAAGCCAAAATCGGCCGTGTTGTGTGGCTCGAAGCACCATCTTGTTAAAAGCACACATAGTCCAGTGTGTAGTCTTCAATTGCAGGCCGAAATAGTCGTTTATTAAACGGTCTTAACGCTCTAAATTGAAATTCAGATTATCCGCCACACTTTCACTAACAGAAGCGATATTTTCGGCAGTGCGTATATTGCGATGATGAAGCACCGACTTGACCACTTCTATAACGCTTCCAGTCTCTTCAAATTTTTTTATAATCTACAGGGTTGCCCATATTCGACGGACCCATGTTTTTTAAAAAAA
>JAHXMU010000036.1:1088816-1126829 GCA_019455685.1 Philornis downsi
TGGCGTTGCCAGATGGGTCCGTCGAATATGGGCAACCCTGTAAACATTTCCTTGCACAATAGGTCGATTATTTCGACCATAATCATCCCGTAATGGACGGAAAAGTGTCCACATTTGATTCATCACTTATGTGGTAAGCTTTAACTATTTTTACTCGTTCTTCGTTTGTTAAACGATTTATATTCGTCAACGCCAAAGATTTCAATAAATAAATAAGTGTTTTCTAACTTTAAAACCCCATATGTTTTGTGTAATGTCGATGATATTAGAAAAATATATCAAGATAAATACAAAAAACTTATATTTTGTCCTCACGCGTAATTACACCATGAAAAAAGCGTTTTTAAAATTGTGTAAAATTCTGTTCGCCAGAAGCTTGTTTGGAGATTCTTATGCAATCAATCACCTTCTAGTCCGGGTATCTGGCACTAAGTGGTTACCACTTATCTTTGTACATGGTCAATAATTTTGCTGTTGAAACATTCAAGCCAAGAGAAACTTGTGAAAACTGTCTGTTCCAGTTTTTGACAATGGGGCGAGAGATTGTATAAGAGAAAAGTAATGGAATCACCTTTAAAATTGCAACAAGTTATCTAGCAAAACGGTATACATTTGACACAAATCCTATCATTTTAACTGTACTACATAAAGCATTAAATGATATGCAAAAATAATGGATTTGTTTTTACTACACCACACAGAATCGACTTTAAATTTTAGTTCGATTCATTGGCAATAATTGCAACATTTGCACTTACGCAATTTACAGAAATGATCAAGTGGAAGAATCAGTTCTAACAGTTTCGACAGGAATCTGTGTAAAATATATGCCGCCCTTAAGGAAAACATTGGTTTTCGTAATAAGCTATTGAGCTGTATAACGAACTTTATAACGACATTATTGAAATACCTCGCATGCTTAGCTAAGCTCCTATTTCGTTATTAAAGATATTCAGTTCAGTGGCACCGAAAAGTACGGGGTGGCGCAATAGAACGTGCATATTTAAAAAATAGATTAAAAAACAAATACAAAAGGTATGGTTAAAATAAATCTAAGGCATTGTAGAGTAATAAATGGAGTTTATTTTTTAAAAATAACATCATCTAAATGGTGACTCTCCCTACGGCGGAACTTCTCTAACCGCAAACAAAAATTATTGAAAACTTTCTTCAGTAATACTGGTGTATTGGCTGCCATTTCACCACGGATATTCTCCTTGAGCTGAACGATGTTTCTAGGATTATTACTGTAGACTTTGTGTTTGAGGTATCCCCACAAAAAAAGTCAAGAGGCGTCAAGTCTGGACTACGTGGGGGCCATGGGATATCACCTCTTTTCCAAATCAGTCTGCCAGGGAACATCTGCTTCACTACCGCCATGGAGTCATTTGATGTGTGACAGGTAGCACCATCTTGTTGGAACCAAGTTCTGGAATTCACTATTCTTGAACTTTCAATTTCTGGAGCCAAAAATCCGTCCGACATCTCAACATAGCGCTCCGTATTAACCGTGACGTTTTGGCCCCGCGCATTTTCGAAGAAAAAAGGACCAATTATTCCTCTGCCAGAGATTGCTGCCCATACTGTCACTTTAGGACTATGCAATGGTTTGTGGTGTTTGATTTTGGGATTTTCACTGTTCCAGTTTCGACGGTTTACGAACCCATTCATAAGGAAATAAGCCTTGTCAGAGAAAAGGATATTGTCAAAATTGGAAAATCGATTAAGCATTTCATTAGCAAATGCGAGCCTTGCTATGAAGTCAGACTCTTTCAATTCTTGCGTTAATTACAGCTTATAAGGATGCAGTTTAAGATCCAATGTTAAAATTCGTTGCAAAATTCGTCGCGATAATTGTAAGACAGACGATCTCTTGCGAATCGACGTTTGTGGATTTCCTCGTACTGACTCCATAACTCTCTCAACATTGTCTTCGGTCCTAGATGTTCTTGGGCGACTATTTGCTTGTGGTTTAAATGTTGAACCGGTCTCTTCGAAACGCTTTACCCATATTTTAATTAAATTAGCATTCGGAGCTTCACTAATTTGCCGTAGTCCATATTCAGCACAATATAGTCACCTAGTAGCAATATATGAACGAGACGAGTGACTAAAACTCCATGAGCCCGCCAACCCAACGATGTAGGCACTCCCCCCCGCCCGCGCCTTTTCTACCCCGCAAAAAAGATGATGCAATATTCACATTCTATTGCGCCACCCTGTATCTCCCAGTTTCTATCCGAAGGAACAGCATACAGAAATTCTATGCTATCTTTGACATGAACAATCAGAGATGAAGCGCAGAAGTCGGAATCGCTAAGAAGTATTTGTTATAAGGACCAAGAAAAAAATGTTGTTATCATCAATTTAATTAAGTAAAAAAGAGTGCATTTATGTAATGCCTTCCCTTTATACTGTAATTCATGTAACCCATCGTCCCAAAGCGATAATCCTTTACTTCAATCTACATACAGGTCATTGGATGGTAGCACTTAAAATATTGTCCACGTCCAATGTTGATGCAGCGTAGAAATATTGTTCACTTTTGCCTACAGCCCAAATCCCCCAAACACCAATTGCTCATATTTATTATTACAGAAAAACACTTAAGTTTATGAGTGGAAAAAAACAAAGAATTTTATGAAATATTCTATGATAGTGTTTCAACAAAATGTACAGCAGCGCGATATAGCGCAACACTTTAGCACTGGATAGTAACGCCATTGCATGTGTTTGGTGGCATACATGATTCTGTGTGATTCAACAACAATGAAACTGAGTTCAAAAGGTCGAAAAGCATATTAATTTTTTATTTCGTAATAGCACTCTCGTAGTGTTGTGGCCCTCTGAAATAACGCAAATGGCCACTTCTAACTACTTGGCCCCAGTCAGTTGCCTCCATCGTCTGTTTGTCTTTTCTTCGAAACGAAAGAAGAAGGCAAATATTATGAATGATTTTGTTAATAACATAGAATATACACGACGTTTATGCTTAAACACGGGATTTGTTCACATATTCATATTAAAACACCATCTTGGGCCCATCCATGTACGAGCCAACATGGTACGCTGTCCGTGACATGATGTTATAGAATAATTAATGTATCTCAACGTTATGAAATATAAGTATAACACGCTCAGCATTCTTTGAAGCTATGGTAAGAATGTTGGCCATTATATCATATTTATGACTATTAATGCAAACACAGGGACAACTTCATTATTATACACTCGAAGAAAGGTGTCTGTTACTTAAATTTATGCGGGTGGGCAACATTTGTTTTTAATTATAGCTAAAATATGGGTCATCCTTTTCCCATAGTCCGCATACGCTAAGGGATTAAATAAATACGAATTTAGGTCTATAATATAAAGTGTAGTTAAAAAAGTTATAAGCAAGATAGAAAGGATATATGTATGTCTTTTATATAGTTAGAAATGGTTATGAATGAATAATGGAATTTCTTAGGTACCAAATTTTAAAATGAAATCTGGTGAAACAGCTTAAACGAAATTTTCGCTTCCCATTAAGGACTCATGTTTATGACGCCACCGAAATTTTTCACATCTGACATTTTCAGCTACTTTTCGTTTAGATAACACACAGCTCTTTACGAAAATTTCGTTTCGCTGTGGAAATAAGAGATAATACCCAGCTCTTTAAGAAAATTTCGTTTTGTTCGTCGAAACGACGAACACAGTGTTCTTTTCAGTGTTTTGTGATTGATATGTGATTTCCTCTTTAGCTTTAGTCGGCAGTTTAGCCTTTAGCCGTGTGTGGGCATAGGTTACTGTGCGCCGCGGAAAAGTTATTTTCAAATTCTTAGAACTCACTTCGTCGTTTCGACGAAGGCTAACGTTCATATAGTTTTTTCGTATGTAATTTGTTGTTTGTTTCTATCATTTTTATAGGAAGTATTCAATACTTATGATACTTATGATTATAAAAGTGTGCAAGTTAATTGGAGGACCTTTCATCCTTATTTAAACTCGATGAAAATATTTTTGGAAATTTTACACGCTAATTTTAGCGACACACTACCAGAAATATTAAATCTCTCATTTAAATGAGCAATAATAACCTTTGTCGGTAAAAAAAGGCGGCAAGTTGCAAAACGCGCTTGTTATTTCCCTAAGAAAAGTATGTGTTGCGAACTCAAAATTGAACCCTGCAAAGTATGCTCAAATTTGATTAATAAATTATAACTTTTATTACTTTATAAAATAATTAACAGGTTAATTTGAAAATATAACTTAGTTATAAAAATTATTTTAAGAGGAAGTTGCATTTTAAATTCTTCTGTATATAACCATATATTTAGTGCGAAGCCAAATTTTGTGACAATTTGTTTTTCTTAATAAAATAAATTAAAGAAATAAATATTAAATATTAAATAAATATTTTTACTTATATTAGCAAACAGTTTAAAAAATTTCAAGTTAGACCAATTGAATTTTGAGATTCGTCAAAGTTTAACGATAAAGGGGTAAATTTACCATTTCAAAGTTAGAAATGCTATTACAAAGTAGTTTATGCCACAAAAAACTTGTTTTTTTCTCTTATTTCCCCACGAAAAATATTATGCATAATTACATCAGGAACTCGAGAATAGCATTGGGAGCTGAAATATAAGAAATTTGTCGAACAAGTCTTAAAAAAGATTTTCCGTGTGGAGACAAGTGAACGAAAAGTTAATTTGAACAGCATACTTGACATAATCTGAAATATATGAGTTCGATGAGATTTCATTCATGTAGATCTATGTGCGAAGCGATTAGAACTGTCTGTAACACGTTCTGAATACACAACGAATCATACTTTTTTGACTTTTGGTGAATATACGTTTTGAACGGGTATTTGGAGGAATACAAACGATTTATGCATGGTTCGGCGCTTGAAGTGTTACCAATTAAAAATGGTGCAGTTTTGCTAATTTTTATTTTTTTAATTGAAAAATGTCAGTACAAAATTATCGTAAAAACATTTCAAATTTTACGGAAAATATGCTATTGTTTGATGTAGTCGCTTTTAAGAAACAGGATAGCATATTCGCCATTCTTGGCTGTCTCATATTTTATAGTTGATGATTTAACCTCCAGAATGGATAACACTGTGGAACATTTTTGGGGTTTTTGTCTGGGGGGTGAGAAATTCCAAGTCAGGGTGATGGTACTAGGTCAGTATAGTAAAATCCTCAAAGGCTTTCGCGTTCGTATGTGTCAGTTTTTTTTATGACCTTTTACATTTTCTCAGAATTAAAAAAAAAGTAATAAACAAAAGGTTATTTGATTTTTATGGTTGCTGTAAAAAACTGAAAAACGGTCATAAATGTGCGCGGACAATTAAAAGGAAAAGAGGAAAGTGCACTTTTGTAATTATTTGGGTTTTGTCTGTTGGCTACCTGCATGATTTTTTTACACAAATTGCACCCACATTCATGTGTGGTCATGTTTTAGAACGTCAGTAAAATACTGCAAAATACGTATACGTAATATTTTTTACAACTAAGCGAAAAAACATCAAGATAAGGAAAAAATGTAAAAGGTCATAAAAAAAAACTGACACATACGAACGCGAAACCCTTTGAGGATTTTACTATACTGACCTAGTACCATCACCCTGACTTGGAATTTCTCACCCCCCAGATTGGCTGTTGTACTGTGTAATTGGACTTAAGTCGGGGGAAATAGTGTGGCCATCTTTGTGAAGAAATAAAGCCGGGAACTTTTCCTTTTCTTTATGGGATATGAAAAAAATTCACGTATTTTGCACGGAGATCGTTACCGTAAAAATATTTATTTTAGTTCGTACGCAAAATTTCGCCTACAAAACTTACACTTTTTTCCGCAGTATTTATCACTATGAACGGAATTTCACTTGGGGCACAAACATAGGCCCAAAATTCTCGCAAGAAAGAAATGATTAATGCATTCATTTAATTGTTTCTCTGGCTGTGTCATGTAGCTCCGCTTTATTTAAACAACACGCCGTTCGCATAAACATCTTGCAATCTAGGTACAAAATACTGACGATCATATCGCGATAATGATCACCATAAGCACTTGATAAAAAAGTGGCGTCTCCAAACTGAAGTCGACATGGAACAATTATCGGTCTTGGTAGCATTTGTTTCTCAACAATCACTTGAGAATTTTCTGAATCTCATGCGCCCAGAAGGGTCCAATTATTATTGTTGTGCCTTACTGTTTAAGAGTGCTTATTAAACAAACAGTGGTTTTTCAAGTTCATCTGCGTCTTTTTGGTTTTGAAGTGTCTTCTACAGGTTAAGAGAATTTGTAAAGGTACAAAATAGATTCAACACCAATAAATGAACATTTCCAATCGATATTTTTTGATTTTTTTTTCACAAGTAGTGCATATGGTTGTTACCAGTGTACGCATTTTATGGGTAATGGACAGCTCAATCACAGCAAGAGCAGCCTATGGCATTGAAAATGAGAAAAAGATCGCTAACTAATTATCCATGAGAAATGATGAAAGTCAAGTGCACGGACAACTCAGACAACTGCACATAACTCTTAAGTAATGTGCGATTTTTCAAACTTTCACAGCCCTGGGTTACCGATGGATAACTCATAGTTAGCACATACATACTCACATTTGTTTCAAAATACGAAAAAATCTGAAAAATTTGCGTTATCTCAAAAAAAACATTTTTCAATCGTGAATATAACATCATTTCTGCTAGTCTCTAAAGTACTTATACGAATTAAATGTAAGCCTTTACATAGTGACAAATAATAGAGAAGTTGTTAAAATTGAAATACGGCTAAGTCACGTATTAGTTGACCATTCAATCGGGTAAATGACATCATTTTGTCAGTTCCTAAGGGGAAAACGAATTCACTAAATTAAAAAAAAAAAACGCTTTAATAAAATTTTTGAGAAAATGAAGCCCCCTATCGTGAAAATAACTATATATACTAAAACTATATTTTATATATAAATGATGTAAATTTTTTAAGTTGGCAATGTTTTCCACTAAATGGCCATCACCATGATGAAATTTGCTACCCACATCGGCAACTCATTTCCCATGGGTAATGAATACTGTGTGAATGCAAGTTCCATGAGTAATCAGTTTGTGGGTAGTTCGGTTGTTACCCACCGTTGTAAGTAGTGTGGTCATACCGTTCCTCATCTTTCGTTGGCAACATTCGAGCGATCGTTGCTGGTTTCCCACGCCAATGTGCGTGGGTTACTCATGAGTGGGTAAATATGAACTCTGGTTATTGCATATCACTTGCCTATGGATCAAAATTGTATATACTCGTATCTGTGCTCATAAGGAAAAATGCCTTAAGAATTTATTGTTTTGAGATATATCGAAAGAAATTTATTATAATTTGTGAAATATTCACAATTTTGAAAGAGCGCCTAGTTAATGACATACGTTTTAATGATGCACAGTAGGTGGTTTCGAATATGAAATTGCATCAAAATCGGACCACCCGTTCAGAAACTGCAGATTTATTTCCACTTTTTTCAAAACCACACACTATGTGACGTAAACTACAATAATAAAAAATGGACGTATTATGTAATTTTTGGAAGTCGTTATTTTAAAAAATCGTAACAACTAGGAAACTGAATGGAATTTTAAGATTTGGGTTGGCATATGTGTCTAATTAAATGCAAACATAATAATATACATAATAAACATAACTCGACTTTGCCCTAACTTCACTTAAATCGCCTTTCCTTTCTATCGATGATATTTTTCATATAATAGTAAACAACAATGAATTTCCATCAACTATATGTTACTTAATCTATACGCCTTACAATTTTAGTTAAAGTCAACTACGTATTTTTTGGTGCAGTTTTTTTCCAATCTACCAGGCAAACTTTTGCTAGCCTTCGCATTTACTGAACATTTTTACCCAAGCAAAAAGAAAAACTAATTGACTGTCAGTTGTAATCGGCAATTGTCCACTGCACATTTCAAAAGAGCGGACAGATCTTTTAGCTTTTTCATTTCCCACAAAATCCCGAATCCATTTCAACGTTTTTCTTTAACGGCAAAGGAAATTATCCTTATTGGACTACTTTTCCTCTAAAATACAACAATACAAGTACAACAAATTATTTGATTCGTGCCAACCGACCCAGAGAGATAAAATGCAATGCACACACACATACACACACGCACACTAAATTCAATGACCTGAATTTGAATGTGGGGGAAAAATGAAAAGAAAGGAAGAAAAATCGTTTTGTATGTGCGTTGAATGGTAAACTAATGATAACGAGACTCTATGGCGATGGGACCAACGGACATATTTACGTACGTACGTATATACGTACGAAGCGGAACAAGGTTTATAAATGACGAAACGGAAAGCAAAAGAAGTAAATATAATCAAGAAACGTTCAATTCAGCCAAAAAAGAGGAAGAGACGACCATAATCCAAATAAAAGAATAACACAACGTAAACAGAAAATAACAAATAACGTTTATTTTTACATGAACTTACCATTTGATAACACAATGAACGCACAAACAACAGGAAGATTAAAAATGCACCTGATGATGTTGATGATTTTGGAGACGACGACGACGATGACAGCTACGGCGTTGAAGATGATGATGACGAAGACTCTTACTCTCACTTGAAAATTGCTCGCTCTATCTCGTGTGTATGTGTCTGATTACTGTAAAGGTGATAACAACAACACAAGGCGTGGAGGCGGGTGAATAAGAAGAATCACACTAACACACCACACCGATTCACACAGAAGCCAGCCAGAGGCGACACACAGCGAACGGTGAGCAAGGCAAAATTTCCCAAAGGGTGGCTGGTATAAACAAAACAAAAATGACGACGACAACGTCAAGGTAGTGGTGCTGATGCTGTTGTTGCTGCTTGTTTGTTTGCTACCGTTATTGTAGTGGTATTTGTGTGTCGAGGATATAAATGAATGAATCCGCAATACGTTTTAGTGTGGGTGTATTTTAATTCGACTCGGAGTTTCGCCGTATTTTTTGTTGCGTTTTTCACTTATACTCGTATTCCCTTTTCGTTTTATTTGACGTTTGTTGTTGTTATTATTTTACAGTTATAGGTGAATTTAATGGTGTGTATCCTGCAGCCTTTAATGTCCTTGCGAGCTGACACAATAAAAGAAAGATTTACCACTATTATGAATTTCAACACGCTCGTCCACAATAAGCACAAACACACACATTTCCACACGAGCAACAACCAATACGGACGCGGACATGGATACTACGCAAATTACAACGTCATTCAGAGTTGCCAGTTTGTGTCAATTTTCTTAGGGGTAATATTTTGTGAATTTGTTTCAAATGCCATAAATGGTGTTGGTTATAATATTATATGCAACTGTTAAACACATTTAAATTGCTGAAATCAAATTCAAAATCCCATTGCATAAATCAGTGATGAACGCCGATAACATTCCTGTGTTCAATTTTCAAATTTTTCCAAAAATCCCCGACCTGCAAACGTTAATAAGTTTTTTTTTTTTTGTCACTATCGCTTGTCATTAAATGTCAAAATTAGGAGGAAATTTCATTTGATTTAACATTTTGTAGTTTCACTCGAAGGAGGTACATACGAGTATATCTTTGCTTACAAGGAAAAACGACTTGAGTGAGATTAAGGACTTGCGTTTATTCATTACTATTATTGTACTTATTTTGGCGCATAATACCGTGTAATCCCCATTGCAAAATTCGGTATAGTTCACAAGATATAGCATTTTTCAAAACAGCTATTTTTTGCAAAATAACGTAATATATATAAATATTGATATATAATAAATAAAAAGTTATTATTCAGTATTAATATTAACGACCTTAAGACGCATTTTTTTATCAAAGCGCTTTTTTAAATTTTCGTATATTTCGAAAGTTGGAACAAATTGCTATTATAGCGATTTGTTAAAAAACGCTTAATATCTCAAAATGACAAATTCTAAGTTAAGTCGTATTTCATTGCAAACACAGATATCATTTGATACGACAAAAATGTAACGGCCAGAAGGAGGCGTTTAAAGTACCAAGTATCTTTTGATTAAACGCGTTTCATGACTTTTTATGTAGATTGTGTGATACTTATCTGTCTGGCTGGCCGCCTGATAGGCATGATATCTACTGAACTTCGTTATGAAATTTCTTCCAGCTTAGTACAGCCTAATATTTCGTTACCTCCCATACAAATTGAAAGATTTTCCAAAATCCAGTATTTTTTACGTGTAGCTCTTAATTCGTAGTAACTTAAATTCTTTCCATTATATTGTGACACACCTTAGGGTGCCACATATGCAAACCGCAATAAGTTCTAATCTTATTTCCTTTATTGCGCATTTTTTGATAAAGACCATTTGGAGAAGTTATTCATAAGGCAGTTCGTCTAACCGAAATTTCTGTACTCTTTATTACCGTTCATTTAGCTTTCTTTATTTAGATAAGTTCCCTCTTTATGAAACTGGTAAACAAATTTAAAGGACTGAAATCAAGTTGACGTCCTCATTTCGTACAAATTTGCAATCTTTACTTTAAAAAATTTCAAAATAGTTCAATAATTCAAAAAAAAAAGGAAAAAAATTTACGGAACAAGTATTATTTAATGTAGGAAAAAAAATCAACATCGCTTATTCGTTAAACATTAATTATTAAAAAAAAAAATAATGTAATTTGAATTTGAATAATTGGAATAGTGCCTTGACTAGATTAGAAGAACGCTAAGTACATAAATTTCTCAACTTTCAGCTTCAAATATTACAATATAAATATTACTGTGAAATGGCGTTGTGACACAGCTTCATCTGAAGGCCACACCATGAAAGTTGGGGGAGAAATGAGACAAATAGGAACCGTTAAAGGAAAATCAGTTACGGAACCCTGCCTACATACTCTCATCCAATGTATGATATGTACCAGCGCATGGCTGTTACTTCGTACACAAAAAAAAAACCATCTCTGGCAAGACAAAACTGTTCACAATCAATTTTATGATTTTAGCTTCATTCGTTCGTTTATTAATGATCGCTTTCTTCCCTGATCTATGTCCACAAAGCATGAATTTCGAAAAAGATTCAATGGATTTATTATGTTTCAAGCAATGGTGCGACAGAAGGAATATATGTGAACATTCGGTTATTTGTATATGTATAAGATGCCAGAAGAGACACGGCTTTAACGGTCATTTCCAATTTCAGGTTGTAGTTTACCAACTTTTAAATGTAGGGAAGAGCATAAGAAAGAATGAATTTATGGTTTTCTAGTCATAGAATGTCCATACCAGAATGGTTATGGCAATATAATCATATTTCCCAAATTAACCGATCCTATCTTACGATGAATAAATACACTAGACAATATTTTAAGTTAGCAGATACGCAGGAAATATTGACCCTAGTATGTATGTACGGAAAATACTTGAAAGGAGCGGCAATATCATCTATTTTTATTGTCAAACAAAAGGTTCAACATGCTTTTGTCATTGTCAACATACTGGGCAATTTCTGTGCTTACAAGGAAAAACGACTTATAGTCTTAAGTAATTAAACGTTTTTCAAAAAATCGCTGTTAGGAAAATTTGTCATAACTTTCGAAATATACAGAATTTTGAAATCGACAATATGCGTTTTGCGGGCTTAAACAGTAATAGAAAAAAGCTTATTCTCGTTATTACCAATATTTAGAGATATTCTGTAATTTTTAAAAAATCACTCTTTTCTAAAACTGCTATAACTAGTGAACTTCACCTAATTTTGGACTGGGAAATGAACACAAACACGTGTAAAAATAAGGACAACAATAATAACGAATAAAGCCGACAGAACAAAATAAAAATTCATCACCTCATGAATGGGATACAGGGAAGCTTCTGAAATTCAATGAGCCTTCACTTGTTCTATTTTTGGAATCGCCGAAAGGGACCATCTTTCAATGACGGTGAACCTACAGTTTCCGAACGTCAGTTCGAGAAAATTTTACAAAATTTTTCTCAGTTACTCGAAGCATTCGTCAACGCATTGTGGTAACCATTGCTCAAAAAAAGATATATAGCTGGATCGGACCTGGAGCCTACGACCATACGAACGATTGTCATATGTACTGATCATTGCGCTATGATCGGTCACAGCCAGATAGGTGTGTAGAATTCAATGGACTCAAAAGTTCTAGGAATTGTTTTATTCAAATTTTGCCTAATATAATATGTTTTTAATATATTTTGGGCATCACTAATGTGAATTCGGGGCGATTGGATGTAAATATTATACGTTTATGATAAATTAAACTTAGAGACTATCTACTTATTTATATAGAATTTAAAAATTTTAGAAACATTTAAGTTTTTGTGAAAAAGCAAAAATTCAATTTATTTTCAAAAGATTTGCAAATTTAAGGACTATTTAAGCTTTTCCTTAAAAAATTGTTGCTAAGTATCACGTAATAGGTGCAATTTCGTACAGATGCTGTACCAATATTTAGATCAATATGGTCCGATATATGTGACGCATTAAGTTTTCGATACTGCTGGATTTCTATTTGTCGGAGAAAGGTCTTTGTTATTAAACGACCTGTTTAATCTGTTATGTTGCCCTTTTCATCAAAATCCAATTCTATCATTATTTATTTTATTGACGTTTCACAAAGTACATAAAATTATTCATTATTCTATCATAGTTATAGTTAGGAACTTTTTGTTCAATGAAAGAAAATAACATAGGTTTTTCCTAATTTACGTCATATCCACTTTAGTTCACCCCTTCTCAATACTTGAGAAGGCTGCAGTAACATCTCAGCGTATTCCACCGATGATGTCTATGTCATGAGTATACATAGTAACGTGTGACTTATGTCAAAGGCCACCCAGTCGCATTTACCAATTAGTAAATGATTATTCTCCATAAGTGCATGTAAGAAATCGTGCTACAGATTATCGTCTAAGGCTTCGTTAGATGTAAGGTAGCCCTGTAAAGTATTTGCCTACGTTCACATAAGATTTCGTGCCGACTAATGTCACTACTCGAAGACGTGTCATCCCTTAAAATACTTCAAAATCATCAATGACTTCAAATATGCTCGCTTTATTGGGTTTCGCGGACGAAACTTTGTAGCCAATGAAAATACAGTTCGTGCCGTCTGTGTTCTTTTGATATTTTCCAGAATTGGCTATAATGTGAATATTTGATCAGTTGCCGATTTGCAATCATTCTTTTCTCGGACTTCCTGTGGCATTATTCTGAATATGATTTAGAAAATGTCTTTTGTAAATTTTGATCTTTCTTTTTAATTTTCAGAATTTTGTTTCAATTTATTTGATCCTAAAGTTAATCCAATACTTCCTTACATTCATTTCGTATGTTTCAGAACTTTAACCGATCTTTTGTAAACTTTATTGATACGAATATAAAACCTGAATTTTGTTAATTTCGATAAAACAATTGTAAATGATTTTATTTCATTATGTCGTTTCGTGCAATAGATGATTATTACAGGGTCATATATCCACAATTCAAAACCTAAACAATGGCCTGAACCTGACCTAAACTCTGGCTCATTAGATTGCCCATGAAACTAATATTAAGACTTTAATTCATTCGAACAACCACGCAATGAATTCTGTAACAGATTCTCTGTATTCAAAATCTTTGCTCTGCCACTGCATTAGAAAACATGGAAGTTTTAATTAAAAAATTTACATTTTCTCTGCGCCAACTAACCCCTTAGTATACTTGGTACATAGAACGTAATTAGAATGTAATTCGAATTGTTGTACATAACTAGTATCAGCACATCAGCATAATTTTCTGCATATTACAATGCAGTGTCGTGTATGATGCATTAATTTGCATATGCGAAAACTTGGTGTATAGAACTAAAGTCAAAACGTACATTTGCACGGAAACTGTATATGAAAGAGAGCCAATGTGGACTGATCATCCTTATGAAATAAACTGGTTTTGAACAAATTTGAAGCAAATTCTATTGAGAACTACATGCTACAAAATTTACGACTTGATTTTGGCAGAGATCTACCTATATAATTTCGGTAAAATATTCCAAAAGTTTACTTCTTGGTATGATAGAAGGAAACCCCCGGCACACAGGTACTGATTCTATTGACTCTATTATAAGTTCCTTCCTTGGCAGGACGCCACCAAACATAGACGTTCGCACACAGCAAAAATGTTCATTCACGAAAGGAAACTTTTTTGAACCAAAGTACTAAAAATTTGCATAAATGCCAATGAATTTAACATAGACTTGTCATAGGACAACAGCATGATATTATGATGTATCATCTTCACATTTTCATAAGAATACGTAAATAAGTAACAACAACCAAGTTAGAGTACTTATTATCATTTTTTATTAGACCAAATGAATTTGATTTCAGAACATGGTTGAAAATTAATCCGCAATGTCAATTCTTTCCGTAATTGAAATTCCGTATAGAAATATGCTACTAAAAAAAATAAAATATAAATATATATAAAATATATAAATGTACATATATACATTTTACACATTTTCTAAAATATGGTTTTTCATATTAAGGTAAGGTTTACTTCTGAACTTCGATGCAGATAAGTTTTTTAAGAATTATTTAATTTGTTTAGTTTTGACAGTGACATGTAAGTGCTTTGTAGGAAATGATAGAAATGCATTTTTGAAGGTGGTAAAAATACTATATTTAGTGTTTTACTGGATATACCAAATCGTCCACAGACCGACGGTTTCGCAACTATCGTTCACATGCTAGCGGGTTCATTCCCCGATAAAACCACCTTCGTTATTTGAGCGGTGCTCAACTTGTTGTGTTTAACGAAAACTTCCTGTAGTCTAGTAATTGGCAAGTTTGGTAAATGCTTGTCACAGAATTCAGAATTGTCGTTAAGCTGTTGGCGTTGCCATTTATGAAAAATTTCCTCACGAAAAAACAAAGTACAGTGTTATCCATTTAGCGGTTTCAAAACTAACGGTCGGGCAAGGTTGTCGATTGTTAAATAGCTGTCATCTGAAGTGTTATTTATTTAGTGAAAGGTTTATCATTGGATCGTTTAACAACCGAAGAACGCGTAAAAATAGTTAAAACTTACTACCAAAGTGGTGATTCAAATTTGGGCTTTCGATCGAACGAAATTTTCTCCAGCGATGAAGCTCATTTGTCACTCGGTAGTTAGGTCAAAAAGTAAAATTGTCGCATATGCAGCTTGGAAAGCCCAGAAGTGATTATAAAAAAACCATTTAATCTGGAAAAAGTGACTCTTTGATGCGAATTATGATCGAGAAAACTACCTCAAAAGGATTTACTGCTGCAACAAATCCAGAGGCGGTCATTTAAATGACATTGTATTTCGTACACAACGGCAAGGTCGAAGTATTATAATGAAATAAAAGTTAACTATACTGGAAAACGAAAACTGGATAGCCCTCTATTCGAATTTTGGAAACGCATTGAAAATAGTAATATTTTCGATGTATTTTCAGTTATCATTCTTCCGTACCTTGAAGGAATTTTTTAAGATTTGTTTTCTGTTATGGCTCAATTATTGGCACATTATTTCAAAGTTTGTTCCATTCCAAACCTAATAAGAACTCGATAACGCCTAATGTACATTGTAACGTCATTTCAATTTCGGCGCAGTTAAACCAAATGTGTCAATGCCGCAAACTTCAAAAAGTGCGAGAAATTACTTAATTTCGAGCACATTTATGCCGAAAACGGGAAATTACATAATTTCGGTCAGGGTGAATTGGTTTCATTTGACTTACATTAAATTCTTTGTAAGTCGATATAATGCTATTCCGTCATTTTATTTGCAACAAGTAGAATGGCGGATGGGCGATCGTAAGTGTACAGGAATTTTAATGAATATCGAGAATATACATATGTACATATGTATGTATGTTATTAAATCTCAGATGAGAAAACAAACAGAATGACAAACTTACTATATTCTAATGCTACTCTGGAGAATATATGTAAATATGAGTTTGATAAACGATCAAAGAGGGAAGTGGACTATATAAGATCATATATCGGCATAGATTTCAACAGCGATACAAAAAATATGTATACATATATTTTTATTCGATCTAAGATGAGTTCCAATGTTTGCTACATGCAGGAAGACAAATTATCACACTGCGATAGAGTGTATAAAAACGGTGCTGAAGTGATGTCGTTTCTACAGAAAATTGTAAAGCCTTACATTTGAACCATTCGTTACATCCAATTTTCGTCAAAGTGAGTATTTGTTCTACCATGTATTAAATGTCGCTTATTTGAAGTTAGTTCAAAGTTGAATTTATACCTTATTATTGTTGAATAACCAATATTTAAGTTCAATGCCCATTTCAATAGCTAGTGTAGTTTACGAACTATAGCAATTTTTCAAAATTGCAATTTGTGAAAACCCACGTGATCCTCTTAATAGTGCGATTTCTTGGGGAACGGAAAAATGTTTCCTTTAAACCCTTTTGCATATTTGTAATTGCGTCGCTTCCATACATTTGGGGTTACAAGAGAAGACGATAAAATGGAGTTTATTCGTTATTATTATTGACCTTATTTAGATGAACAAATACGTCCAATCTAAATTCTACAATTCCGTGCACTTTATAACGATTTTTGAAAAATTGAATACAATCATTCCTCTTAGATTTCTAGTTAGTAGGCAGACATAGCCTAACTTTTTCCCCAATTACATTGATTGATAATTGTCTGTAGAACTAAGTTGACCGATTTATTCAAATTTAGTTTTCCCTGTAGTCCCTAATTCGTATAATGCAGCTGATTAAGTTAAATGAACTGCATTATAATGCTGCATAAAATTTAAAACAACCAACAGATAAGCAAGTATTTTCTAATAACTCTTACACAAATTTCTTAATTGAACCCATATATTCCTTAATTCATATATTTCGCTACTTTCAACATAATTTACCACGTAGTAGGCATTTAGTAATCTCTGCCCGATTCGGTAAAAATCAGTGGTCCCCTACAATTTCTAGACAGAGCTTCAGAAGGTTATAATGTTACCCCATTTGTAGCATATTAATTAGCAGACAATCCTGACATTTTTCTACCAAAGCAAAAGGACGTTGCAAATCAGTTTACCTGACTGAAATTTCATTGCTATAATTTACCGTCATAGAAACATGTTCTAAAATTCGGTACATTTCAAAAGTTTTATTAAATTTCCATAATAGTGTTAAAAAAAACACTCATTATCTCAAAATAACAAATTCTGACTTTAGTCGTTTATCCCAAAAAACACAGATATGCGAGTATTCTCTACATTTTTTGTTTTTAATTTAATGCACTGCGTCACAAATTTTCTTTACGATTTTCCATTCATTCCAAATGTTTGCCAATTTTCATTAATTTTCAAGCTAATCTCCGTTTAATCCCCAAAGCACAACGTTCTGGCAACACCACACGAAGTACTCTTTGCTCAGGTGGTATTGGGAATTTTTAAACCAAAACAACAAACCAATCTATCAAAGCTACTCAATACAATGCGTATTGTCGTGTCGTTAACAAAAACAACTAGGGGTTGACTGCTCTGCATGTTTTCCCACCAAGCGCCGTTGGAGAAAACACTTGTTTACACAAAACGCCCTTTAATTCATTCATAATGAGGGAGAACCCAAGAAAACGTAAAGAATTTTTTGAAACAAAATATAACAATAGCAATTTCCGGATAATACAAAGTGATGAAATTGACACATACAACAATCGCCATCTCTCAAAATCCCTCGCGATTAACTAAAACCAATTTGTAAGTCACTTCCCTTGCAAAAGTGAAATAGCTGAATTTTAATGGCATTTGATAAAAAGGAAACAATCCCACAAAATATTAACCTTTTTATTTGTTTTGTTATCTTTTTGGTTTCCACTCAACACTTTTGACACACTTGTCTCGTTGTTCGTTTATTCATAGGTGGTGGTGGTGTTGTTGTTGTTGTTGTTACTCGTGTGGAGCTTGACGTTGGTTTTATTTTAATCAAGGGTGTTGTAAAGAAATTTTTCACGTATACACAGCGGGTCTTCACTTGCACACACACATAGTCGCACGCTCGCTAGCGCTCAGACGCACACATTGACACATAGGTCCCCTACATACACATAAGATTTTTTTTTCCTTCTTCTTCATTTATTCTAATTTTTTTTTTTTGATTTTGCAAAATATACAATTTCTTCATGTTTTTCCAAATATCTTCGAGCTTTTACAATATTTTTTTCAGCCTCTTTTCAAAATGGATACTTCAAGCATTGAATTTTCATTTGACATAGAAATTTTTTCAATTTACCAACATTTTCAATGTAAATTTTTGCACTGAAATTCTTGAATATGTATATTTTTCCACTCCACTTGTGTGTGGTGTAGTAATATTAAAAAATTCTTCTTGTTTTTTTATTTGTCACGCAGCGCAGTATTTCTTGAAAACACACCCGTTCACGACTCACTACTACGAAATGACTGACACAGTGAATGTGAACCAACACGGACTATGGTTATTCGGGCATATAGTAATAATGCATGTAGAGGTATTTACGTATATTGGTGAGCATTAACAGAGTTGATTCGATCCAGAGAAAATACAACAATGAAACAGATGTTTAATTGAAATGTTTTGAAATGAAAATAAAATGGCAACCACAATATATTAATAGACAAAAATGCTGGCATGTCTTCTGATAAATAATTTTTATTTATTGAATTTTTTCGTTACTAAAATAAGAACATAAATTATTATTGATAAGATTGACTTCACATATAGATGGCTCTGCTTGACAGGAAAGCATTGGCAGTTACCATTAGAGAGCAACGTAAGTTAGGCAATTCTGATGCAGTTGTGTTACCAGATCAATCAACTTTTCCAAACACACCGAAAAAAAATACTTAGTTGCATAGTTAAGGAGCTCCTTCAAGGATTTCCAATAAATTAAATTAACTATTTTAATCACTGAGAATTATTTTATTGGTTGAAATCGAACATTTTACTGTTGATATTGTAAAAAAACATAGCGTTGTTTTGAAATTCTTATGCTATAAATATACGTTAAAAATTGTCGAATGCGAGCAACTTTTTGGGGTTAAATATAAATGTAATAGAAATATGTTCTCTTTTTAAATTAATTAATTCTGGCCAAATAGCTGAAGACTATTGCTTGAACATGATTTGGAATTTGATTTCCAGACACTTTTCTGAGTGGAACACAATCTCTTCCAAATCTCACAAATCTATATGTGATGCTTATGTATCCAGTTTTCAATCTGAAAAGTTGTTTCCACATGAACACAACCTTTCACGAGACCTTTCAATATTCAAAAAAGACCTTCCAAAATCCTTCTGTGTGTAAAATATCTTTTAAGACAAATTTTTCTGTGAATAGAACTTCCAACTATACTTTTCAACTTCCACTATACTTTTCTACTCCATGTGTGTTCCAAGATATTTTTTCTGTATAAATTATATCTCAAGATATTTCTATATATCTAAAATACTTCAAAACACTTTTCCATATAAAAAGTGCCTTTGAGGCACTCTCTTTATGAAAATCATGTTCTATTACCTATATATGTTCAGTATTCAAGCCCTTTATTTTGTATTAAAAGTAAAGCTTGAATGATCTCATCTAAGTTTTTCCAGCAAAAAATGTCTTTTTGTTTCCTTTTCTGCAAGAAAGCAATTTCCGAGCAACATTTTTGTTTAAAAAGTACCACATGTTGTCTACAGAGAATATTTTCCAAGACACCCTTCCGCTCGAAAATCAACTTCTATATTAAAAATGACCTCTAAGATACAGTTATCTACATCATACAGTATCCTCTAACAGGAAAGGTGCCCTCATACTCACTGTTTTAATGGAAAGGTTTCACTTAACTGTAAAATAACATTCGGTAACTTCGAAATTAATTAAACCAATTATGTTAACCAGTACAGAAATTTAGATCGGGTGGTCTGATATATATCTTCACCCGTACCGTACCAAGCATTATAATCCAGTATATTAGACAAAAACTTCATTTGCTGCAGTCTAGATAAAATAAAATTTCGATAACTATAGGAGTAAGTTAATATATATATGTATATGAGTCAAATTTGTATAAGAGGTACCAAAAAGGCCTGATTAATTATTCGATCTTTCGAAATTTCGAGAAGTACTATGAAGCAATATAAAGAATGAAAATGTAGGTTACTGCAATCAACGAATTAGGAGTTAGAAGGTAAGAAGTGATAGATATTGCCAATTTATAATCCCCGGTTACTATTTGAGAAATATTAAGCTTTATCAATTATCGTGTCTACCAGTCAAACAGACAAAGACAAAATTTTCATTTTCCACAAGAATATGACCGTAGTTCATAACAATTTATTGAAGGATTGAACAAAGTTGTTACCGAAATTTTGGACGAATTTTCATATTTACACAAAAATTTTGTTTGCAAATGCTATTGCTGGGGTGTTTGTGTCACAAAATTTAAAAATGTTTTACTTCCTACGAAAATGTATGATTTAAAAAGTATGCAATCTGGCCACACTTTCTTGTTTTCATTTTAACGACGTTTGGTGGGAGTCTCAAAATTTGTCGGCAACTCATGTTTTTTTTTGATAATTTACTAAACTGTCGCGTTGATTTTTTATTTTGCCTCCAAAAATAAAGTTTTGCCGATTGCTGTTCATCCCAACAATGTCCACAAGCAGAGTGCCTCCCTTGACATATAAAGTCATCGCAGAATGTTCCACTTCGAAGGCCAGAGCTGGTCTTATGGCCCTTAGGCATAGCGAGGTAAACACACCGGTGTTTATGCCTGTCGGCACTCAAGGAACAATGAAAGGTGTCCTCCCGGATCAACTGATTGCATTAAACTGCCAAATTCTATTGGGTAATACCTACCATCTAGGCATGAGGCCCGGCATTGAGACGCTGAAGAAGGCTGGTGGTTTACACAAATTCATGGGTTGGCCTAGAGCAATTCTAACCGATTCTGGAGGCTTTCAAATGGTCTCCCTTCTTGAGCTAGCAAAAATTGATGAGAATGGTGTTAACTTCAGATCGCCGTTTGATAACTCTGAGTGCATGTTGACTCCCGAACATTCCATTAAAATACAAAATGTTATTGGAGGTGATATTATGATGCAATTGGATGATGTGGTCAAGACTACCACTACCGGCCCAAGGGTGAAGGAAGCCATGCACCGCACCATCAGATGGGTGGATAGATGTATTGAAGCTCATGCCAGAGACGATGATCAAAGTTTGTTCCCCATAGTCCAAGGAGGTTTGGACACAGAATTGCGAAAGAAATGCGTAGCCGGACTTACGGCTCGCAAAGTTAGAGGCTATGCTGTGGGTGGATTGAGTGGTGGCGAGAGTAAAAACGAGTTCTGGCGCACCGTACACACTTGCACCGATTTATTGCCAAAAGATAAGCCGCGTTATCTCATGGGCGTGGGTTTCGCAGAGGATTTAGTGGTATGCGTAGCCTTAGGCATCGATATGTTCGATTGTGTATTTCCCACACGCACTGCCCGCTTCGGCTGTGGCTTAGTAATGAATGGCCAGCTAAACCTGAAGCAAAAGAAATATGCGCTAGACATGCGTCCCATCGATGAGGACTGTGACTGTAGTACCTGTAAACTGTATACAAGATCGTATCTCCATCATATAGTGACGGTGGAAAGTGTTGCCTGTAGTCTTTTGAGTGTACATAATATTGCATTTCAACTTCGTTTGATGCGTGCCATGCGTACAGCCATAGAGCGCGATCAATTCCCAGAGTTTGTTAAAGATTTTATGTCAAAACATTATGTAGATGAACCTGTACCCCAGTGGATCAGAGAAGCATTGGCAGCTGTGAACATACAGTTGCCTGAAGACAACAAAGAGGAACAAAAAGAAACCGAGGCGACAAGTGAAGCTAAGAGGTCCGCACAAGAATAGTTGTCGTTTTATATAGTATTTATGAAGTAAGTTGTAAGAATAAATTAAATATTGAAGAAAGGAAAGGAAATAGTGTTCTAATTACTACGTTTTCTCCACTTTTTACTCAGAATCTTCATTGTCCAGTACAAACATTTCAGTCAATCAGGATTGACTCACATATACCTTTATACTACATCCATTTAGACTTTAGACACCAGACTTTTTTATGGGATTATGCCAAGCAAAAGGCGTACAAAACGAAACCAATGAAATTGGCTGAATCGAAACAGTCCATTGAAACAATAACTGAGACGATCCCGACTTCAGGCCGCAATGACTAAGTTTATGAGCAGGCGTCGCATATGCGTGCATGAGAATGGAGGTCATTTACGGCCCGTCATCTTCAAAACCAATTAGTTATATGAATCAAATTTTCTAAACAATAAAAATTAAAAGAATTATTTGAATTTCATATTGTAGCACAGTTGGTGGTAATTTTAACCAAGCATTACAATATAAAGCAACTAAAACAATTTAAGAAACTGCAGTCTACGGAGCATTGTTTGCAGGGGAAAATTAACTTTCAATTTGTATGGGAGGTACCCGAATGGTCATGGCAATGCAATCCACTTTCAGAACTAGGATTACCAAATGCATGATGTGCGCCAATTAAAATGAATTCAGTGCAACTGTTAAAAAGATTTGAAGCTAAGAACTTAACGATTAAACCGGTCATTTGTACGGAAGTTACCAGATGGATGGATAAAAATTATGGTTACTGCATCCAATTGTATTGTTTGGGGGAATCTAAGAAGGGCGGGGCGATATAGTATAAAGATATGAAGTAAACGCTAAATGTCATAGAATTAATATTATTAGTTTTGTTATATTGTCCGCAGTTTCCGATATATGATACAATGAAATCTACAACACCATAATATGTGCCCCTAATTAAATTTTTTTCTGAGCTCCAAGTTTAACTTTTAAAACTAAATTCTTTTAAACAAATGCATATTTTTATTTAAAATGTATCGTAGTGCACCCCGCGCTCATTTTAAATGATCTGAAAAAGGTATTTAGACATTTTAATAAGTAGGCAGTTTTAACTTAAATAGGTTTATTTAATTTGTTTTATTTTAATATTTCTTTGACTGGAAACAATGCAAATAGTCTAAGAACGTTATGAGATGCCCAAGTCAAGCAACATTTGTATTAGAAGACTAATTAGATACCGGATAATTAGAAGATTAATTCAATCGAAAATATAACTAAATCGGAAGACGGAATTTTCCTAGTAATTTGCGACATTTATGCATTTGGCGAACTAAGTTCTGAGAATGAAAATGGACGGATCTGTCTCATACAAATGGTTGATTTATCATATATATTCTGCAGTTCATATAATTTATGTATTTGCGCTCCACATGGCGAAATTTAGCATAAGCTGGGCGTTTGTTGAAGTAGGGTATCAGGATGATAACGGACTGCATTATTAAAGCCTTTCTAACACTTGCCATAGAAATTGACTAATTTTCAATTCGCTGTTGTAACTCCTCATTCGTACACTGCAGTAACTTAATATTTTGTAATTTAAATTGAAAATATAAATAAAATGACTGAATTAACCCACAAGTTCTTAAATTCGTATTTTTTGTTCAGTTCCACTTTGGGCTACACTTTTTCCCACATTTCGGCACCTCAGCTATAACTTGACGAATGTAGGTTGTCAAATACTCCAACGTTTGGTGATTATCCGCGCAAACACTGTCTTTAACGTACACAAAAAAAGTCTAACGGCTTCAAATTGCATGATCTTGGTGGCCAAAATGTTAGTTTTGTAAGTTGTGAGTTTTAACTATGTTCTTCGGTTATTAAACGGTCTATATTCGTAAATGCCAAGTCCTTCACTATATGAATAACACTTCAGATGGCAGGTCTGTAAATGGATAACCCTGTATAATGATAATATAGTTCAATGCAACAACGCCGTTTCTGGTGTCCCCCGTCCTTATCTTCCGAACAGTCGCACTAAATTTAGTCAAATTAGGCATAGGTCATGAGCTTGATGAACTTAGTTCTGAATGAAAATGGGTATATGGTTATATCCCTACTGTTGCATCCCATACAAATTGACTGATTCATCAAAACTACATTTTTCGGCCGTTGTCTCTAATTCATAAACTGCAGTTATTTAAATTTTTTGTTAGTTAGGTAGAAGAATTAACTGCAACTTATTCCATTATTTGCCACCGAGATCCGCTTAACGTCTCATTTTTAGTTTTCCATAATCCAAACTTAGCTAAATTAAACATTGCGTTAAATGAAAACATCTCGATGAAATATATACAGGGATCATAATAATTATAGCACATACAAATATATTTTCAAATAAATTGAAATTTCGCAAAAACAAAAATAATTATTCAACAAAATGCAATAAACTACAACATGCAAGTAACACAATCACGTTTATTTCTTCGACCTGGGAGCAGATTTAGCTTTTGTTGTGGTGGCAGCCTTCTTTGTAGACGAAGCTTTTGATGTAGATGCTTTAGCAGCATTAGTAGCAGTCTTTTTCTTGGCCTAAAATGAAAAAAGTTGACTTGATTTTTATTTTCTTATACGTACAAATTTCATTTCGAACAACCTTAATTAAACCATCATTTTCCAAATCATCATCTTTCTCATCCTCTGAATCGGCGACGGTATTCTCTCCTTCCTCCATGTCAGCCAAAGCATCTAAATCATCTGATGCTTCTGCTCGCTTCTTCTTAACGCCTGCCATGGCTGAATAGGTATAAGCTAATACCTCCTTATTGTAAGCTCTAGTAAGAGCTGCCTTTACTTTGCCATCTACAACGTCCATGGGACTCTTTTTACCTGGCCAAGTGGAAAGCTCAATTAAGCTTTCAATATCTTCACGTAGCAAGTGGTATTCTTTAAGAGTTTCCAAAGATTCTTCTACGCCATCCACTCCTTTGTCCGCCAAAGGTCTCACAATTTTGTTTAACAAGAATGGAGCATAATCCAGACGTACAGACAGTCTAGAGCCAGATGTTCTTACACGGGTATGATCGTGAATCTCTTGTGCCAAACGGCAGCGTTTGGTGGCTCTAGAATTTTTACCCAACCAGCCGGGGAAATTAATCTGGCCTGTGAAGTTGCCACTCATATATTCACCAGGCAGAACAGAACTGAAAATGGCTTGAGTAGGTAGCAGAGCCCAAGCGGAACTGGATCGTATTTTCTTGTCCACTAAATCGCCTAAGCTCAATGAATCTGCTGTTAAAGCGACCTTTCGAATAACGTCCGATCTGATATAATAGAAAAACATGAATCTGAACCAACAGCTTTGAGTCAACATTCATTGGAACTTACCTAGGACCAGATGGGTTAACAATTAAATAGTTTTGCTGCACAAATAGGGGAGCCAAACTGTAATCATGGAAGAATAGATCGCATTTATCGTAAAAGGTCATCTGTTTATGCTCATCCGCAGAGAATACTTTACGTACTACATCCCAGGGGCCCTACAGTTATGTGAGATAGCTTATAATACTTCCTAATACATTATTTAGTTGCTTATACTTACCATTTTCAGATCTTTTTGGGCAGTTTTGTCTGCCTCCTTATTAGATTCCTTGCCGGATGACAAATTTAATTCTTTTCCCGCACTCAGCAATGATATGTGATTAATAGATTGTCGAATATCGTTGTTAGTAGCCGAGATAATCTCATCAATTTTGCCAGAGTCCAATTTTATGTTTTCTTTAGCACAAATACTCAAGATGCAGCCTTTGATCTGTTTCAGTTGAGGACGATTAAAACGTAAATCATAACAATAATTTACTAGAGAACGCATCTTTTGATGATTACGATCATTACACATGCATATTATAGGAATCGAAGAGTCTTTTATGAGGCCAATTAGCTCTTGAATACCGCCTCGATCTTCGTTGCCAGCCATGCCATCAACTTCATCCATGATAAGGACATGTTTTTTAGTTATAGCCTGACCACTGCCATGAAAGTAACCATATAAGGATTTGTTGGATAGTAACTCTGACACCTCTTCCTTTAGCAAACGTTTGCTCCGCGTGTCGGAGGCATTGAATTCGACAGCATCGAATCCCAATTCCTTGCAAACTAATGTCGCGGTGGTAGTTTTGCCTTTTAAAAGACGATATTTAATTTAAAATCTGTTTTCCCACTAATAAGTGTTACCTATTCCCGGTGGACCTGAAAGCAAAGCTGCTTTATAATAACTGCCATCATCATTTTTAGCCCATGGGTTTGGTTTCTGCAATTTCTTTTTGCCATCATGGTTAATGTACCATTTCGATAGCCAATTCGTCAGCCTGAAGGCACAGATTTGATTATTTATAATATAATATTGTTTGCTATAAGCACTTACTTTGCTACATTACTTGATGGCCCCTGTTGTCCTATGATTTCCTTCACTGATTTTGGTTTATATTTATCAACCCATGCCATCATATCATCTGTTAAAGGTGCGGACTTTAGAAATTCTTGTTTTATAACCGGTTCCTTTTTCTCATTGTCCTTCTTCTCAAGTTTAGTTTTATGTGTCGTGAATTTGTTGCTCAATTCAACGGTTTCCGGTTTCTTTTCCTGTGGTGAATCCGGTTTCTCCTTTTTAATTTCCCTCGTTTCCTCCTTTTTGATTTCTTTCTTCTGTTTAGGACTCGTTGTAGGCTTTTCACCATCGTCCCCAATACTGTCGTTTCCAATGCCCGATTTCTTTCGTATCAAATCTAGGAAATCATCTTCACTTAGAATTGTAATACCAAATTCTTCCGCTTGAGCGAGTTTTTTGGGTCCAGCATCATCTCCCACAATAAGGTAGTTTAAACGTTTGCCCACAGTGGACATCACCTTGCCCCCATATTGCTTGATAATTTCTCCGGCTTCATCACGTTCTAAAGATTCGAGCACGCCAGTTACAAGGAAACTTAGACCGGCAAGGCAATTTGGTTTGCCCTGAAACGATACACATTCGTCTCAATTCATTTTTTTTTTATGTGGCGAAAGTTTTCTTACCTTTGGCACTTCTTTACATCCGTGATTTATAACCGAAGAACGATTTTTATATTTTTGATACAAGATGGCTGATAAACGTTTGCGCTCGTGACGTTCTTCATCGCTTAAAACGCCTAGAATTTTTCGGAATAAAATAATAACCGAACATGGAAAACTATAGAAAAGACTATATTAAAAAAAAAACGTTGCACGGAATATCTTCAATGATTGGAAAATACGATCGTTACCGAGAATATTCCCGTAAGCATTTTGCCAAGACACATTCCGTGTAGAAGAGTCTATAAAGATAATTCTCGTAAAGAAATCTCTACCAATACGATGTCCACAGACACTTTTCAAACCCTATTTCGTTATCTGCTAAAATGCTTTTTCTTCCTGTAGAAAATTATATACCAAGATACTTTTCGTGTAGAAAATTATCCGCCAAGATACTTTTCGTATAGAAAAGTCTCTACATAAACACTTTTCGTATAGAAAAGTCTCTGCATAAACACTTTTCGTACAGAAGTCTCTACATTCACATTTTTCACACAAAAAGGTCTCTGCATAATTGCTTTTTGCATAGAAAAGTTCCTGCCAACATACTCCTCGTATAGAGGAGCCTTTAAAAATGTACTTCTCGTATAGAAAGGTCTCTGGCGAGCTGCTTTTTGTGTAGAAAGAGTCTGCCCAGACACTTTACAAATAGAAAACATCTGCCAAGATGTTTATATTTCTAAGTGATGTTATTTGAATAATTTTTTATCTTTAACAATTACTGTTGATTGATGAACTTACTTGAATCCAGATCGTGTTTGGGTTCTTTTTTCTTCTTTTTCGGCATTTCGTTGTCCTCATCTAATGATGATGCCTTCTTTACCGCCTTCGAAGTCTGTTTCTCATCTTTAGATTCGCTTTTGTCTGCATTGGGAGTTAACTTTTCCTTTTTGGAAGTAAGTTTATCTTCTTTGGTAGGAACCCTGTCCTTTTTAGGTGTCTCCTTTTCCTTGTCTGGAGTAGTTCTCTGATCTTTCCTCCCTTTTTTCGAGTTATTCATTGCCTTCTGATCTTCATTTATTTGGGCCTCTAGAATACTTTCCTCTAAATCGACCTCCATTAAACTCTGGTCAATTTCATCATCTTCCAATTCTTGCAGAGCTTTCTCTTTGGGCTTGGGTGGCTTTTTGGCCTCAATACGTTTGGCCTCGCCACCGAACAGGGACATAGGGTCAACGGGTTTCACTTCCTTTTTGGGAGATTTTGATTTCAACTTCTCCAACTTTGGTTTCTTAACCGAATGTGGGGAAGAGCTAGCTGAATGGCCATTCGTTTCCGATTTCGACTTTTTATCATGTCTGGACTTCGATACCTGTGGAGATGCGGGAATAATATCGTCGTCCTCATCGCTGGAAATCACACGGGCTTTACGTTTTTTCGCCTCTTTTGCATCAGACTTGGAATCGGAGGATTTTGATTTATTTGATGAGGCCTTTTGGAAGAACGAGGCTATAGTCTGAAAGGGGAAAGTGTTCACTCAAAGGCGAGAATTTAAGGAGATTAAATAATTAAACTTACGGGCTGCATTGCGATAGATTATTGATTTATTTGCAGCTTGAAGCTACTTTTAACAAAACTTCGCGCAATAACGCGAATGCTTCCTTTTCTTAATAGAGAATCCATGTGGAAATAGTAGCCTTTGACAGCCGATAGAAGCGCCATCTGATTTAGATACAAATGGGTAATGTTACACTGTATTACCAACAGATGGTAAATATTAGTAGTTAAAACTGTGTTATCTTAGAGGTTAATGTCTATAGAATTGAGGAAATGCTAAATATGCATGATGACTGCATCATTGGTCGTTAGGGGAAAAAGAAAGAGAACAAACGATATTGTAGGTAATGTTGGTTACCTATAATGCAGTTTACGATATTATGCAATTAACGGACGACGTTATTACCGGCAAGCGAGTAGTTTCAACGGTAGCCGTTAAACAAACTAAGTCCAATATTATAAGACGAAATGTTGGAGGCAATATCATGTCAAATTTGACCTTGGAACCTTTGTACAACTTATTACCTGTCTTATCATCGTAGAGGCGAATATCATAGAGAAGTCAGAGAAAAATAATGTGAAAGATTACAATTACAGAGATTCACTGATTCTCCGGAGGATAGAACAAGCTAAATGTCTTCAATGTTTAATGGAACGATTTATATGGCGCCTGAAAACATGCTGTGGTATTACTGTAGATATTATTTCTTGTGATTTTACATAGCTAGTAAATGGTAAATTGCATGGATTCGAGTTAGATCTTCGTAAACTCTCCTAAACAAGACAAATCTGTTTGAGCCAAATACTCGAATATTTTATCTTTTGGAGCTGTGAGCGAGTTGTAATCTCTATATTCCTAAGAATTTAGCAAACTAAATGCCTCCAATGTTTGATTAAATGATTTATGTTAAGCCTGAAAGCAGGCAATGACATTATCAATGATTTATATTAAGCCTGAAATCAGGCAATGACATTATCGTAGAGAAATGCCTAATAAAATGAAACGAAATGACATCAAACTCTATTAAACAAGATAAATCTGATTGAACGTACTAATCAAACAATTTATATTTTGGATCCCAGAGCGAGTTCGTTCGAAATATTTAGAAAAAAACTAATAATAATAATAATTATACCTTTACCCTTCTTTTGATCACATATGTTTAATGGCTCTCTGAGCGATGTCCTTTTGGCTGGCTGGTAGACACCATAACTTTGTCTTATTGTGCCATCATCGCTCTTCTGCTCACATATGTTTCATGGCTTTCTAAGTCAACTGAGCGATGTCCTTTTGATAGGCTAATAGACACGATAACTGTCATAAAACTTGAGCATAATCTAATATTTTACAAGATCTTAGCCGGGGTGTGTAAATAGATCATATCGACCTTCAATTCTGATACCTCAATTGCGTCAAATCGTTTTTATGAGTTGGTGAATGATGATTATCAGCCTATCGCTATCGATCTAAAACAGCTCCGTCGATAGGACATCAACAATCGCAGTTTTGTTGTTCTTAATCCGTGATATTTAAATTTTCTCTCTCTCTTGGGCCCAATGCTGGGCGATCTATGCTATCGTCCGTAATTGGCATGATTTTTTCATTTTCTTATGGGAGAGCTTTCTTCATAACTGCAGCATATTCTGCATATTTACGATCAGATTTCCATCGCTGTTCTTACAGAACGGATGCCATGTTCCATAGCCTTTGCTATTAGCCTTTTAATAGAATTTTCGGTCTTCGGCTCTATCACTGTAAATTTCTATATTCCCACTTTCTAGCTCTTCGTCTCTTTTTATAGTGTATCATCACAGCATGCGTTACAATTGGTTGCATCATTGCTATATGTGCAGCATTCTCTCCGAATCAATGTAATTTTCTGAGTATGATTATTTATATCCAAGTGCGGCTATTCAGGCAATTACTATCGATTGCCCAAAATGTTGACACTGTGGGGCCGTCCCTTTAGGATTAGAGGCGTTTTACCGTAAAAATGGAAAGAGTCTATTGGAGGAGGCTGTCTAGGAGTAGGAACAGCTTGGCTGACATTTGGCTTTTTTTGAGCTTGGTTTTGTATACTTTTCGCTCTGCTCAATGTCGTGCGTATCTTAGTTACCCGATTGCAACTGATAGCGATCTGAGCATTGAGATTAATTGACCTACTAGAGAAACCATCTCTTATTGGGCTCCAAAAGATAACATGCATCTAGCAGATTTTTCTTGTTTTATAGAGTTTTTGGTTTAAGTTTATGGTATTTACAGTTCATTAGCCATATGAAACTAATGGCAATGACCTCCATAATAACACAATTGCATGCTTTTTGGCGTAACACAAATCTTGCTCTTAAACATTGGAGACATTTAGTTTGCTTGAGCCTACGGAGAGTATCTGTGATAAGCGATATGAGATGAGATGGGACCGCGGATCACACAAACGTCCATGATACTGGAAGCATGGCTTCTACTTAGTACGAAGGGATCGATCTCATTTTGCGAGCTACCATCAGGATAGAGTTTACCTAATAGAATTTCATATCAATTTGGTTCAAGTCTATGCTATTTACCGTTTATCGGCCATATGAAACCAATGTTTACCAACTTTTTTGTGTTTTCTTTGTTAGGTCAGCTGATTGAAATGAATCAGAATATAGTACTTGCTCTGTTTATGACTTAGCAAAATTATTTCGCAAATATTAACACATTATTCGGATATTGAAATATATTAACCGAAGTAACAAAATATATTCACAAAAATTACGATTTAAGAAAGAAACCATAAAATTTTTTTTATCGGTTTAATTACTCTAATAGTGAATAATAATGTTTATAATTCTATCTTACGGTAATTGGATCTAATGGTAAAAAAGGAGGGAAATGTGTTGACCGGATGAAGATTACACTTTTTTGTAATCCTTGAATCGAATTGTATTTTAAATATGTACTTTATCCCGCAAGAACTTTTACTATGAATAAAGATCTCTTGTGCTGAGATTCAACTTATAAAAGGCAATAAGAAATGATGTAGCTCAGTTCAAACGACATCATTTTTCTGAAACAAATTTAGCTTTTTTTCTGGTTTTTCTTAGGTAGTTTTAGCTTTTTTGTAAACCTTGAATCGAATTGAATGTTAGATATGTACTTTAACCTACCAGAGCTTGTACTATGAATAAAGATCTCTTGTGCTGAGATTCAACTTATAAAATGCAATTAGAATTGATATACTTTAGTTCAAACGACATCAATTTTCTTAAACAAATTAAGGTTTTTTTTTGGTTTTTCTTTTTAGATAGTTTTAGCTTTTTTTTAATTCTTGAATCGAATTGAATTTTAAATACGTACGTTAACCCGCCAGAACTTTTACTATGAGTAAAGATTTCTTATGCTGAGATTCAACTTATAAAAGGCAATAAGAATATATATACTTCAGTTCAAACTATATCAGTTTTACTGCATAAATTTAGTTTTTTTTTGGATTTTTGTTTAACCTCTTTTAGCATTTTTTCACGAAAATTTTGACTTTTTTTCATTGCCAAATTCTAACAACATTGGATGCTCGAAGATCGCTGTTCATGAGGTCCTTGGCCAATTTATTTAATATCGTTAAGCAATTCGTTTGTGCCAGAAAGTTAATCGTCTGTGCAAGAAGTGATCTGTTCCAAATAGAATTTTTATTTGAATGTCTTTCTGGACTTAGGTTAGGTTAGGTTAGGTCAGCATGCCAGTCTGAATAGACAGACTCACTTAGGATGTATATTTTTGATACCACGGAAACTAGAGATATGGATGTCCCTAGTTTCCCCCGTTGAACCATCCTGAGTGCCTCAAGAAGCTCTTAAGTCGGATAATATCTACGAGTATATCATCCAGATCTCCTAGGTCCCTAAAGAAATATGAGCCCAGTGTTGATCCATGATTGTTCGCCATGACGGAGTAATTGCAGGGAAAATGTTCTCTGAACTCCTCCTCATTCCTACAGCTCCTGTAGAAGTCACTAGTCGCAACCCTCAATCTCACTGCATGTCTTCCAATCAGACAGTGTCCCGTCATGACAGATGAGACGTGGGGTCTTGGTGTGTGTGAACGCTTCAGATCTAGGCGAGGCCACCTCTGTCTGGATTGATTACAGCCTCGGACAGACTTGCACTTACCATTTGTTCCTAAATATGCTCCATTTCGCAGTAGGACCTTGCAAATGGCTAGAGGCATGGAGACTCCAACTCAGCTGGAGTCTGTAAGGTCTTGCTAGCTCGTCTGCTCTGCAGTTCCCTGGTAAATAAGGTGAATGTTGAAATACTGAGTGATCTCGTTAAGAGATCTGTGGCAATTCAGGGCTAATGTTGAGTTCAGGAAGGCAGAATTCAGGAATTTAATGGCAGCTTGACTGTTGCGAAATATGTTAATCCCCACCGTGGTGAGGACGTTATATCTCAGCCATTTTGCCACTTTCGAGGTCAACATTTCAGCCTAAACACTGCAGTGATCAGGCAGCCTTCTTGCTATACTTAGCCCTAGGTCTTTGGATCTAGGTCTTTGAGCCATCAGTGTAGAAGTCGACATACAGTCTGGACTTAACCACCCAAGAAAGACTTTTTTGTAAAAACCTAATCAACAGTTTCTAAATCAACTCTATGACTTTTGCTGCAGTAACATTCTAAGCAATGATTCAGGTAATTTCAACAATACTTTGGATTTAACTTATCATCCAATTCGGGGCTGATGTTGAGTTCAGGGAGACAGAATCCAGGAATTTAATGGCAGCTTGACTGTCAGAAAATATGTTAATTCTCACCGTGGTGAGGACGTTATATCTCAGCCATTTTGCCACTTTCCAGGCCAAATTTTCAGCCTAAACACTGCAGTGATCAGGTAGGCGTCTCTCTTTACCTCGGGTTTGGCAGTCACCCTTAACATTGAGGTATGGATGGAGTGACCTACCCCGCATTGATTGGCTCTGTAAATGTGTAAAGTGTGACAAATTTATAATAATCATTGTTTGCACAAGTGTTTGATTACAAACTAACGACAGACAGACATTCAAAGCAAATACTTAGGATGGCATAAATGAATGGCAGAACTAAAGACGAATAAAATCAAACCTTTTTTCCTTTTGTGTAAACAACGAATTGCCATGATGACATAAAAGACGGTGGACTAATGAAACAAAACCAATTGATTTCACAAAATGCCAAAGTGATAAAAAACAATCACTGTGAAAAATGCGATTACGAGTAACAAATTAAGGTATGAATACATCAATGAATGAACAGACAATTTGAATAACGAAGAACTCAATGCAATCATTGATTGAAATTAACAATAATGGGCAACATTTTAAAATGATGATATGATAAGAAAAATAAAAATAAGATTCAATGACTCGTGATGAGTGATTACGTCTACTCTAATTTTGCAAATTATTTATTAGATAGAAATGGAATCCTTTTAAGCATCTGCCATATAGTACAATCAATCAACTGTGTATATTTACATGAGTCTCGCCATGAAGCATTACTCATGGTGTGCCATCACACATGGTGCTATTTTCTATAATTCTTTTCTTGGTTATAATTCTTTTCTTTTTGCGGCAGCAGGCGCCCCTTTGGGGTACCCAAACTAATCCCGGAAGGATTAGTCGAACTGCCTTTGAGATTAGAAGTAGGTCTCCTTGGAAAAACTTCCTCAGGGCCCGCTTCCCCCCTCGGCCAAAGTACCTTTGCAGTCACTTGGTATGAAGTGAGCTACAACCCGGTTAGGATTTGAGGTAATCTAGGAACACCTCGATAGAAATGAACAACCAACCAACTGTGTATATTTACATGAGTCTCGCCTTGAGGCCTTACCCATGGTGTGCCAACACACAGGTGCTGTTTTCTATAATTCTTTTCTTGGTTATAATTCTTTTCTTTTTGCGGCAGCAGGCGCCCCTTTGGGGTACCCAAACTAATCCCGGAAGGATTAGTCGAACTACCTTTGAGATTAGAAGTAGGTCCCCTTGGAAAATCTTCCTCAGGGCCCGCTCTCTCTCTCGGCCAAAGTACCGTTGTAGTCACTTGGTATGAAGTGAGCTACCACCAGGTTAGGAGTTGAGATAATCTAGGAAGACCTCGGATAGACATGAACAGTGTTTTCCAAGCTTCTGTCTTTCTTCAGTAACGTAAAATGAAGCAACGCAAAAGCACTGAAAACACATGTTCGGGCAACCACAGCCAGCACAAGGGGTCTCCCACAAGGGGTCCAACACCATTGACCAGGAAGGAACAATGTTCCTTGGGCCCCTGGTCACCCGTGCTACCAGAAGAGAAGAACCCTCTGGTCTGGGTTTCACAGACAAGCTACTCCAGTTTTGCTTTGTCATACCTCGCATGGTACTGGTAATCCATTATCTACGACAGAGATTTTCAATGTCCGAGGAGAAATATCAACACAGCAAATTAATGCCATGCTCCTCTATTCTATTTGCACTAAAGTTATGCACTTAGTAGTACTAGCAGTGATCCTTTATCCATTTTTAAATGGAATATCGGAAATGTATTTTCATTAAGCGCAGCTTATATTTTTATAACTTTTGCTTGAAGGCATGGAGATGTACTCGTATATAATTTGTTATGACAAAAATATAATTTATATATATAAATATAATATATGACTAAATATGTTTCATGGTTTTTAAAGCCGATTAAGCGATGTCCATCTGTCAGAACTTAGATCATAACCGGGAATTGTAACCACACAAATTGATCGATTTTCAGAAATTCATTTCCCTCGTAACTCTCAATTCGTTGCTCTCTATAGACTGAACTTTGTATTATTTTCTAATTCCTCTTCCTCTTAGGTGGCGACTGGAATAGACATACTTATCTATTATACGCCGCCCGTAGAAAATAATTTCAAACGATTTGGTCTTCTGCACTTCTCCTCCAATTTGTCACACCAAGTTTCGATAGCAGCCTGGTCCTTCCAACGGAGTTTTGGTAGCCCCCTTTTGTGCCGTCCATCGAGTTTGTTGTCGAAAACTTTCCGTACCAGAGCATTTGGGTCCATCCGCATAACATGACCCAGCCAACGCAATCGCTGTATATTAAAGCGTTTGCCCACGTCGATGTAGGCATATAGCTCATACAGCACATTGTTTATGCGACGCCGATACTCTCCATTAACGGTGAGGTGAATGAGTATTTTCCGGAGTATTTTTCTCTCGAAAACTGCCAGTACTGATTTAACCGCTTGTGTCATAACCCACGATTCTGCGCTATACAACAAGATAAGTAGAACCAACGTCTGAAACAGTCGGATTATTGTTTGTCGAGAGAGGGCTTCATCATTCAATCGCTTGCTTAGCCCATAGTAACATCTGTTAGTAAGCAATACCCTCTTCTTTATCTCCATGCTAAAATCATTCGTTTTGTTTACAGTGGAACCGAGATAGATGAATTTTTCCACCACCTCAAAATTATAGTTGTCAACGTTTACACAGTAGACTCTTTGTTCGTTGAAACCAATAATTTTGTTTTGTCCTCGTTTACCACCAGACCTATTTTTGCTGCTTCCTTCTCGATGCTTGAGAAAGCTGCAGTAACATCTCGCAGTGTTCGGCCAATAATGTCTATGTCAACTGCATATGCGAGTAACATATGGCTTTTATTAAAGATGGTATCAGTCGTGTTAACTGCAGCTTTCCTCATAATCATCTCCAACAGCATGTTGAAGAGGCCGCACGATAGACTGTTGTCCTGCCTAAATCCTCGTTTGGTGTGAAAAGGCTCGTTTATAATGCGAGTGTGTAATGCTCGGTTAAATTTTAAAAGATCAAATGATCAAATAGTTATGCGCCTTCTGGCACCTCTCGTATAAAAGTCGAATAAAATCAATGTATTCACGGCTATTACCGATCGTGGGGAGCGATCGCGACGATCGTTCGCATCATCGCGAGTTTAATCCCTAATACGGCCACCTAACATTATTTGAGCGGCGGTCATCTCGGTGTATTTGATGAACACTTCGATTAGTCATGTAATTAACAAATCTAGTAAATACCTCTCAAGCTGTGACGATATTAATGCAACGCATTAGGCGTTTAATAAAGTAGAGGTCGAGGATGAAAATGGCTAGCTTTACCATATCCTCTCTGATACTTCCCATGCAAATTGATCGATTTTCCGAAATCCAATTAGTTTCTAATTAGCAGGATGCTGTAATTTAGTACTTTGTCTATCATGCGGCATGAGGAGTTTCCTGAAAGCATAATTTCACGTTTTAGAGACGTCAATTGGCCAGGAAGATCATGCGATTCGACGCCGTTAGACTTTTTTTGTGGGGACTACGTTAAAGGCCGTGTTTACGCAGGTAATTTTCAAACTTTGGAGCGTTTGCAAACCAACAATCATCAAGTTATCGCCTAAATACCGCCCGAAAAAGTCTACTACTGCAACTAATCCCGAAGCGATCATTTAAATGACAATATATTTCGTACACAATGGCTTTATCTCTTCTGGCGATAGGCGGCTATCTTTTATGTAATCGTGAGTTTGAGTTCCGATAAAATCTTCAAATTTTTCTTTGAGCGGCGGTCACCTCGATGTGTCTGACGAATGCTTTGTGTAGCCCAGTGTAAGTCCGACAAGTCCGGTAAAAGTTGATCACATTGACGTTTGGGTTCGTATTAAGGCAGCAGTTCCAGTTAATTGAATCTCAAAAAATATTGGTGCACAAATAACTCTACACTGATTTGCTGCAAATTATTCAAATTATTTCACAGGAATTGATGCCTAGAAATGTTAAACATCGATCTTATATATGTGAAATGCCGAAAAGCCAGGCATAAATATTATTATAGGTTTTTTCATTCGTCGTATAGTCACTGGAGATGATACTGGATGATGGATACACTACATTAAATTAAAGTGGAGGAAATCATGGGAATCATGTGGAAATGTTTCAACATCGACAGTTAAGCCGTATATTCATGAAGCAAATGTATGTTCTGTGGAATCAATTTGGTGTCGTCTATTACAATTTGTTCTACCGAATACAATTGATGAGAGTGAGTCGATCACTGAAGGAGAATTTGTGTCTACCGCTATTCAATACTTGGCAAAATTAATCTACCACCAAAGTTACTACCAAAATTAGTCTACTACTACTCAAGACTTGCCAGAATTAATCTATTGCGTGATAAAGCTCGCCCACACTTAGAAATCCTCAATGGGAATGTGGTACCCAACCCGAAATATTCACTAAATATTGCCGTTTCTTATTATCACTTGTTTTTATTAATGATGTATGAAAGCAAACCAAAAAGTAGGGCTGATTTCTGGTTAGCCGCAAAAAACTTACTGCTGCCTCTGACTTGACAAGTCGGATTGGACAAAATTATTCTATTGCGTTATAAATCTCGATCACACTTGGAAAACCTCAATTGGAAAGACTTACCCTATCCTAAGTATTTACCAGATATTACCCTTTCTTATTATCAC
>JAHXMU010000036.1:1135049-1165606 GCA_019455685.1 Philornis downsi
GGCGTTGCCAGATGGGTCCGTCGAATATGGGCAACCCTGTATAAGCAGAACACAAGTTCAATTGTGGTATAACCGGTTTAAGGAAGGCCGAGAAGATGTCTATGACGATGCTCGTCCTGGTCGCCCGAGCACGTCAACAACCGATAAAAAAGCATTGAAGCAGAGAAGAAAATAATTATGGATAATCGTCGAATCACTATTAGAGAGGTTTCTGATGATGTTGGCATACCGTTCGGCTCATGCCAAGCAATTTTTACGGATGTTTTAGTCAAGAAACGCGCGGCAGTGAAGATTGTTCCAAAATTGCTAAACTTTGAGCAAAAACAACGTCGCATGGACATCGCTCAGGAGCTGTTGAACGTCGTCAACGACGATCCAGATTTCCTCAAAAAGGTCATGACTGGTGACAAATTATGAGTGTATGGCTATGACATTGAAACCAAAGCCCAATCATTTCAATGGAAGTATCCAGAAGAGCCAACACTGAAGAAAGGACGTCAAGTTCGGTCAAATGTGAAGGTTTTGCTCACTGTTTTCTTCGATTGCAATGGCGTGGTGCATCATGAATTCTTGCCACAAGGTCGTACGGTCAATAAGGAATACTACCTTGAAGTTATGCGCCGTTTGTGCGAAGCAATTCGTCAGAAACGCACAGAATTGTGGAAAACCAATCATGGATTTTGCACCATGATAACGCACCAGCTCACACATCATTGCTTGTGCGTAAGTTTTTGGCCAAAAACAAAACTGCAATCATGCCTCAACCACCGTATTCATCGGACTTAGCCCCCGCTGACTTTTTCCTCTTCCCAAAACTGAAGACACCGATGAAAAGAAAGCGTTTTGCAACGATTGAGGAGATAAAAGAAAAAACGAAATAGGAGCTGTTGACGAACCAAAAAGCGCGTTTCAGAAGCGTTTCGAGGATTGGAAAAAAACGCTGGCATAAATGCGTTATATCTGAGGGAGATTACTTCGAAGGGGACAAGATAGTTATTGATGAATAAATAAATACTTTTTGAAAAAATTTAAAATAACGGTTATTTTTGATCACACATCGTATGTTGACTATATTTCCCCCCACTGTATATAAGTAGTGACTATTATAAATACTACAACAGATTTTTGTCATAAAAATGTTAGTAATTCATTTGTATAAAAGTCACTTATTTGACATTTACGTTTTAACATGCTCGTAAGTAAATGAATAATGACATTTTATGGTCTTTATAGATTTTCATGTAAATACACGCCTCGTTTTTCTACATCCACATATTTTTATATTTTCGTTTATTCATTAATATTATTGAAATTATAGTTGTTACACAGCGAACAGCTAAATAGGCTGTCTAACCCAAAACAAGTGTCTGACGGTTAAAGAGGGTGTTTTGCAGCATAATTAATAACCCAGCGAATTAGAAGTATAAAATAAATAAATGTAATCACGAAATCTACTAATCATTCAATTATTTGCGCATAACGTTAACAGAAAGCTGAGATTGCTAATGCAATCCATCACCATCATCATGTGGGCCAAATAAAAGTCACCGTCCCGAAAGAGATGGCAACAAACCGTGTAATCGTCCTTTGACTAAAGGCCTTTTCTTTCTTTAGAACTTTATGTGCCATAAAGAGCGCCCATTAACGAAAACTCCTTAAGCCTTATTTGCGTTCAAATGGGATTTTTATTTAATTTTGACTTTGTGCCATCGTTGGGAATAAACGGATGCCTTTTTACTTTCTTTCCTCAAGGCTTATAAATGCGAAAGTCAAATATTTGCCACTGCCACTGATACTTCTTTTAGTTCTTGCTCTTCCTTCCCCCGTTCTATGTGCGGTTGTGTTTACCATGGGAATATAAACATGTGGTTTGCATTTGTACAGTTTGTTGTTGCCATAACTTTGATTTGTTTGTCGTAACCATCCCTTGATATTTGTTGTCGCTCGTTCCAGTGTCCCCAGAGAATGAAATTTTGTTCGCTGCTTTGTTAGATTCGGTTGTTTTTTTGGATTGTGTAAACAATCTGGCTAATGAGACTTAAATAGATTTCATCATTTTTGTTTGTAAGCGAAGTAGTATAACGAATTGCATAAATGTTGCATGAAAGTGTTGCAATGCGCTGCTGTCGTTGTGCCCAATGGGTAAATGCACGTGTCCTCAAGTCATGAATATATGTGTTGGGTAACAGCAAAGGTTGACAAGAGGATTATGCAATGATTTTGTGGAATTCACTGTTTTTGGTGTTTGCCCAAATATTTCCATCTTTCAGTATTTGGCATTTTATAAAAAAGTTTTCAAAACTGACTAATTGTAGCTCGGTCAGGTCCACCACAATTTTTAGTTGTTAACTCGCCATTGGGATTCAATATCTGTACCTCCCCACCTGAAGGAATGAAGATATGTAAAGGGTGTCCCAACAAGAACGCAAGATTTAAATTTGGCGCCATTCGACATGAAAATGCCGATTTTGCCTATACATTCATCCCCAGTGACGAGGGCCATTTCCATCTTGATGGCTTCGTAATAGGCCGAATTATCGCATTTGGGGTAAGGAAAATCCTCGAGTGATTCACGAGAAGCAAATGCATCCTCAACGTGTCACTGTGGGGTGTGGATTTTGGGCTGGAGGAATCATTGGACCTTTTTTTATGAAAATGAGGCATGTCAAGTGCAAACAGTCAATGGTATTCGGTATCGTGAAATGATAACCAGTTTTTTTTCGTGCCTTGGATACCAGAGTTGGCCGCTTAGATCGTGCGATTTAACACCATTAGACTTTTTTCGTTGGGGTTTTTTGAAGTCGATGGTTTACGCGAATAAGCCGACGACGACTCAAGTCCTAAAAGAGGAAATTGGACGCTGCATTAATGAAATACCGCAGCATTTATGCAAAACGGTCATTGAAAATTTCATTAAAAGATCGCGTGTGTGCCAGCAAAGCAGTGGTGGCCATCAGGCCGATGTGTTGTTCCATACATAACCTCATTCTGTCTACTTTACGATATAATAAAGATTCACGATTTTTTTTAAATATCTGTATTTTATTTAAAATTTAAATCTTGCGTTCTTGTTGGGACACCCTTTATCATATAACACGATAAAAACATAACACACAGAGGGAAATGTCGTAAAGTACCAGGTATCCCCTGACAAAGATCTTTGATGATTTTGTGAATCGATAGATAGCTGTCAATCTGGCTGTCTGGTAGACGCAATAACTGTTATAAATCTTTATGAAAATTCCTAAAACATGGCACAGCCTAATATTCGGCCAGATTGTAGCCGAAGATTGTAAATGATCTATACCGATCCTTCCCTTTAGGTATCTCACATTCAAATTGACCGATTTTCATTCATAAATTTCTTTCATTCATTCATAAATTCATTTTTTCTACAACTCCTTGCTTTATAAAGGGTGGCGCATAAGTAACGTTAAAGGCGACTATATTGAATGCGTTCTTGTGCATCATTTAGTTTTAACTCATGAACCAATTGCATCTTATATGGAAAAATATGTAACAGATCGTGTGTAAAATTCTTTGCAAAGACCGCCTAGACATGTCTAACAGCTGACAACGTCGCCTGGTGGAAGTTTCGGGAATGATCACTACGTTCCGAACTGCACGAGGTCTTCCAGCACGCGGAAGATCACAGACAGCTCCTTGTTGCCCAAAATGCTGAACCAATCGGTGAATTCTTGGAGCGCTAGGAGCATTTCGAACATGAAAGAAATTTCGATATGATCTGAATAATCGAATGCTGACTTCCAAAGTAAAATTGAACAACTTTAGTTTTTGTTCTGTGCTGAGCCTTTCCATCATAAATGTCCCAAATATTGTTTAGTTAATTCTGTAAAGAGACGAAAAAAAGACTTAAACAAAAATGTATTCACTGATCAAATTTTAACGTTACTTATGCGCCAACCGATACTACTTGGTAATACGTGAATAAATTGAGCGATTAATCACACACCTTCTAGTATCTCCCATACTAATGACACATTTATAGCATATCTTCCTAAGTACTTTCATTTAGTTAGAATACATTCAATCAAAAAGGATACACGTTAAGCGATTTTTCAAAATAGAGTCGAAGAAAGAAATGACGGTAACTCCCAAATAAAGTTAATGATCTTCTGAAATTCAATCTTTCCTTCGTAATTTCTAACTGGTAAAAGTACAATAGTCAACGTTTTAGTCCATTGATTTCATTTGTACGTTGATGAACGTGAGAACGTGTAGACTGCAACTAACTAAATTTTTATCCACTGTATTGTTTCATAACGCCGGTTAACCCCGGCGCAACCAGCAACTCTCAAACAAATAACCTTGCTAACGAATATTTGCTCAAGTTCATATCTTTAATTCTAATTTGCTACACTTTAAGAGTTTGCTAAAAAAGGGTCAGTAAATAAAAATTATCTACTTTGTCACTCCCATTCGGGAACATCACATAAAAATTTAGGAATTTTCCGAAATTTAATACCCTCCCTATAAAGAATAATTTGTAGAATGCAATAACTCAAATTGTTGCCTATCGCATTAATTACACGAGTACCATTCATTCAATTGTACTAAATTTAGTTAGTTTTTATCCTCTTCGGGAGAAACAGTTTCTAGAAGGAGAAGAAAGAAGACAAAAAGTTGTATTAGGTGCACAACTAAATTCCTGCTGTTTGCCAATAGATGACACCAGCTTTAAGTGCTAGTCGATTCTGCCATAACCTAAAAGTGATAAGCCAGGCTTATGCATATAGTAAATGTACCGCCTCGACGCAATAGTGGTTTTCCTTTGACGTCATATTCTTTTGGTTGTGTGAATATGTATGATTTTGTGCCAAATAATCGTCATATGAACTATGTATTGATTTTATTCTTTCAATCGAAGAAGCTGAAGCTCATCGAGAGCTTCAAAGCGTTTACGATGATGTTGCTTTAATTGAAACAACGTGTCGAGTTTGGTTCCGTCGCTTTAAAGACGGTGATTTAAATGTTGACGACCGTTCGCGTGAAGGAAGACGAAAAAACTTCGAAGTGGGCCTTGCTTGATGGGGATCCGTGTTAAACGCAGGTAGAGCTTGCTTCAGCATAGGGAGTTACCCGCCTAACCATTTCCAAGCGATTGCATGCGTTGGGAATAATTCAAAAGCAAGGAACTTGGGTTCTTTATCAGTTGAAGCCATGGGACGTAAAGCGTCTTTTTGTCTCCTGTAGGCAACTGCTTTAGCGACAAAAAAGGAAGGGTTTTCTTCGTATCGTATTGTAACGGATGATAAAAAATGGATTTATTACAGCAATCCAAAGAAAAGAAAGCCATAGGGTCTTCCCAGTCATGCTTCTACGCTGTCGCTTCGGCCCAATATTCACGCTAAGAAGGTTATGCTCTGTATTTGGAGGGACCAGGTCGATGTTATTTATTACGGGCTGTTGAAACCAAGCAAAACCATCACTGAAGATCGATATCGACTTCAAATAAGAAATGCCCACAATACGCGGAGAGGCATGAAAAGTGAATCTTCAGTGGCCAAGCACGTTAAAACCTACCTTGAGACGCTGAAATAGAAAGTCTTACCACATTCGACATATTCTCCAGATATTGCTCCGTCCGATTATCAATTGCTCCGTTCGGCTGACCAGCAGTTCCATTCATATGACGATATCATATGGCGACATCAGTTTTACCGTGACGGAATTCGGGCGTTGCCAGAAAGATGGGAAAAAGTAGTAGCTAGCGATGGGTAATACTTTCAATGAATCGGTTGCGAACATGTTTTCATAATAGAGTTGCATTTTTATAAAAAGCAAAGAAAAACAGCGAGAACTTAGTTGCACATCTAATATCTTGAAAAGAAAATTTGATTTTAGTAAGCGAAATGAATTTGAACGGAAATAAAATTATAAAGTCGGCCTTTATTTTTTCATCAAATTCTTTTAAATTTGTCATTTACTAAAATGTGCAGCGACATCTATGTTTTAAATTTTTACAAAATAACAGAAAGTTTTTGAATTGAAAAATTTGGGGTTTTTCCTATTTTTTTTCGCCAATATGTCAGCAAACGCCGCGGTAATCTCAGTTTAATTGCGATTCAATAAATTAAAAACACCAATTTTTTCATTTTATTAATTTAATCGAGATCATAGTGGAGTGGTTATATCATTGTTGAAGGGTATTATGTTAATTAATAAAGAGGAATTTCGATTATGACGGTTGTTCTTTCTCAATCTCAGGACTTATTGACCGTTCTATTATATATCGCATTATATTTCTTTTACCATATCCAAATTTCTGCCTACATTGGGTTGATCATAATTATTGACAGTTAAATATGTAGAATTCAGCAATTTTTCGAACTTTTGATAACAAATTTCTTAATATAGCACACTGATTTAGAATTTCTGACATCAACGCCACAACCCCCACATCAAGATTTAATAGAGAGTTTATTCAAATTTGTAACAGCCTTCGAACAATCGCTAATAAGTCTTAAGATTTATTGACCGTTGTGTTATATACTTCTTTCATAGATGAAGAAATCGACCGATGAATATGTAGATTTCAATAGTTTTTCCAACTTTTGACAACACAGATACAAACATTCCAAACATAAAATTTTGTTTGTTTTTACATAAATAAAAATTCAATTTCTCTCAGTTTTTACATAAATAAAAACGAAAAAGAATCAGTCCTTGATTTAAGGAATTTTTCAATTTATTCAACAGAGCTGACAATCAGTTATTTGTGTCTTAAATCTGCTATCCGCCTCATATGAATACTAACAAATATTACAGAATATCGATATTAAATCCTGCAACTTCAGCAACTAATCGTTGTGCAAACTGGCATTGCATTCAAAATGTAAGAGTAGAAAAACTAACTGGAAAAGAAAATTAAATTCTTTGTTCCCTCTAAGTTAAAGTACTGCTGGCTTCAGGACAAAGAATAAAAAAAAAATGCAGTATAGAAGACAAACACTGGCGTTATCAGTAAACAAGGACATTAGGAAACAGCAAACCAATGATTTTTGGAAGGAAAACTAAAGACGCTTAGACTGACTGCAGTGAGTGTACGAGTATAGACATAATGACAGACCAACCGACAGACTGTCGGACATACAGGTTCATTCTCCCATAAACCTGGCACAGCGGGCTATCAAGTTCAAGACACGAGAGCGAGATTTTACGGACTACACCACACACAATCCCTATATCGGTAAGCAAAACTAATTTCTACGTCTTCTTCTGTTGCTGTCGATGCCTCCTATGTTGCTCTTCCTGTGGCCAGTAAACCATTTTGTGTTTTCGTCGCTGTTGTTGCTGTTGGTTATGTGGTTGGTGGTATGGTAGATATGGGTTAAGAACATCCATATCAGGTCTTGTATTCATACGTACAAAGTTAATCATACGAAGGCTTCTCCTTCCTAAGAAAAAAAAAGTAGAGAAAAAGTAGAAGATTTGTTTGCACACATGTAAGCAGACAATTTTGTTAGCATTTAAGTCCAAACATGTAAGACAATGTTCATTTAAATGTCTTTTCGCCATGGCCGACATCGAAAACCAGATGAAACAAAGCAAAAACAAAAATGAAAAAAGAAAACCTTAAAGATGAAGGTGGAGACAATTTAAGCCAACCAAACAGGCGTATGGAGAACTAAAGCAACGTCCTCTGGCGTGGCAATATTGACGGTAGTATTTCATTCAAGTAATGGCCAACAACAGACGACACCATCACCATTATAATTATCGGCGTTGTTGTTGTCGTCATCATCACCATATGTTGGTCGAAATGGAAATCAATGAAACTCATATATTGTGTTGTGACAGCTTCCATTGTGTTTACAAGAGGCTTACACTGATTTCGTGGGAATATTGATATCAATAGACCAGTCTTGACATTTCAAACTTTTAAAAATTCTCACTGGAGTATTAAAATATTGAACTTTTATAGAAACTTTGTTTCGAATTTTTCGAAAAATTCCTCTTAACGAAAATTCGGATTTCGGTAATTAAAAACTGTTTTTGGTCGGTTTTTCTTTATGCAGGAAATACAAAAATTTTTTACCGAATTAAAATAAGTCCGCAGTGCAGAAGGACAATTTCCAAACCGTCAAAGGGTAGAAATTAATCAGTTTGATATGACTTTAATAGACTGCAAATATGGACAGTGAACAGTTAAGATTGATATGACCTTACTGATTTTCTTTGCACGGCTATAGTTTTTCAGTTATATCTCTCATCTCATATATTTGCTCCAAACGGAAAGCAGGATGGATGGAGGTATATATAGGGGTATCCATTTTGCCTCTCCAATCAACAGTTTCGCGATTGGTTGCGACAGTGAATCCTTTGGAGGTAATGCGCACCAAACAGTCAATCAATCAATTGCGGTTATTTGCATGAGTCTCGCTGTTAGGCCTTACTCATGGTGTGCCATCACACATGGGACTGTTTTCTCTATTTCTTTGCATATTTCTTTTCTTGTTTTGCGACAGCCAGCGCTCCTTTGGGGTACTCAAACTAATCCCGAAAGGATTAGTCGAAGTACCCTTGAGATAAGAAGCAAGTCCCCTTGGAAAATTCCTCAGGGCCCGCTTCCTCTCTCAGCCAAAGTACCTATGAAGTCACTTAGTATGAAGTGAACTTCATACCGGTTAGGAGTGAGGCTATCTATGACACCTCAGATAGACAATGAACAGTGTTTTCCTAGGTCCCGCCTTACCTTCAGGAGACCCTGAAGCAACGCAAAAACACTGAAAACACATGTTCGGGCAACCACAGCCAGCACGATGCTCCCACAAGGGGTCCATCGCCACGACCAGGCAGGAACAATGTTTCTGGGGCCCCTGGTCTCCTGTGCTACCAGAAGAGAAGAATCTTCTGGTCTGGGTTTCGCAGGCAAAAGTTGGTCCAGTTTTGCTTTATCATACCTCGCATGGAACTGGTTGTCCATTATACATAATACGCCATAAATTTTCAATGTCCGAGGAGTAATATCGACTCGACAAATAAATGTCATGCTCTTCTAGTCTATTAACCATATCTCTCTACGAAAGAACTCCATAGTAGTACGACAATACAACAGAAAAGATAAATCTTCCTATATCTCTCGACAGCTTCTTTATGGTCGTTCCTGTTGGCAGGGGAGCGCCAAACAGTCAGATTTCCCGGATGCAATGACTTTTCCTTAATGACTTCTAGGTTCTCCAAGCTCTACCTATATATGCGTGAATTTAGCTTGTTGACGTAACTGCCAAGTGAGAAATGAGCTTTCTCGCTGAAGATTTTGTTCGATTGAAAATTCACGTTTAATCCCCACTTTTGAATTGAATTTTAACTGTTTTTACGCTTTGTTTGACTGTTAAACGATCCATATTCGTGAATGGCAAATCTTTCACTAAATAAATAACACTCCAGATGACAGATATTTAACAGCTGATAGACCGGCAGTTTTGAAACCACTAAGTAGACATATAGGTATATATATATATATATATATATATATACATGTATATGTACATGTATATGTATATATATATATATGAGTGTGATCAAAAAATAACCGTTATTTTAAATTTTTTCAAAAAGTATTTATTTATTCATCAATAACTATCTTGTCCCCTTCAAAGTAATCCTCCTCAGATATAATGCGCTTATGCCAGCATTTTTCCCAATCCTCGAAACACTTCTGAAACGCGCATTTTGGTATCGCCAACCGTCAGCGGGGGCCAAGTCCGGTGAATACAGTGGTTGAGGATTGATTGCGGTTTTGGTTTTGGTCAAAAACTCACGCACAAGCATCGATGTGTGAGCTGGTGCGTTATCATGGTGCAAAATCCATGATTGGTTTTTCCACAATTCTGTGCGTTTCTGACGAATTTCTTCGCGCAAACGGCGCATAACTTCAATGTAGTATTCTTTATTGACCGTACGACCTTGTGGCAAGAACTCATGATGCACCTCGCCATTGCAATCGAAGAAAACAGTGAGCAAAACCTTCACATTTGATCGAACTTGATGTGCTTTTTTTTTGGTCTTGGCTCTTCTGGGCGCTTCCATTGAGATGATTGGGCTTTGGTTTCAATGTCATAGCCATTCACCCATGATTCGTCACCAGTTATGACCTTTTTGAGGAAATCTGGTTCGTCGTTGACGGCGTTCAACAGCTCTTGAGCCATGTCCATGCGACTTTGTTTTTGTTTAAAATTTAGCAATTTTGGAACAATCTCCACCACCGCACGTTTCATGCCTAAAACATCCGTAAAAATTGCTTGGCATGAGCCGAACGATATGCCATCATCATCAGCAACCTCTCTAATAGTGATTCGACGGTTATCCATAATTAGTTTCTTCTCGGCTTCAATGCTTTTTTATCGGTTGTTGACGTGCTCGGTGACCAGGACGAGCATCGTCATTGACATCTTCTTGGCCTTCCTTAAACCGGTTATACCACAATTGAACTTGTGTTCTGCTCATAGTAGACTCGTCAAACGCCATAGTCAACATTTCAAATGTCCTTGCACATTTAATTTCATTTTTTACACAAAACTTAATACAGTTTCTTTGATCGATCATTTTTTCGAATAGTAAAAATCGAAGAGTACACCAAAACACGACTAACCTTTTTATCTGTCAAAAACAAACTGACAATCCAAATTGGCTGATATTGTCAACATATGTAACAGACATGTGTACCAACATATATATATATATATATATATGTATTATACATATGTATATACATATATCAGTTCACCTGCAAGTTCTGCTCTTGAATTCACTGTTCCCACCCAGCCATTTTCGTTGTATTGGAATTCAGGTGGACATTTGAAAAATTTAAGTCTTCCTTTTACATTTTCAAATTCGACCAGTAAAGAAACAGCTTGAGTAGCTTTCAATGTCCACCAATGTGGTATAAACATTTTTCTTCTTAGCATTTTTTAACCTCTGTTTAACCACATTTTGGCCTTTAGTTCTCTATCATCTCAAATCAAACTACTCACAGTGTAGGTCGGTCTCCTTGCAACTTTCAATGCAATATTAATTGCAATGTTGTCAATGTTATTGCGCTTGAGGCTTGCAGTACTGTGGCAAGTGCACTAACCGTAAGCAGGCTTTGTTACAGCGGTCATTAAATAGCTGAATTTGTAACGAATGCGCAGTTTTCCTTCAAGAGTTTTCCCCTTCATTTTCTTTGTTGGGGTAGACAACTTTTCTTTGTCTTCTATTGCTTTGCTCAATAAAATTCTATAAAATAATTGTTCATACTGTTGTTTAGTTTCTTATGTTGTGACATTCTGTGAAATTGTTTACATGCAAATGTCACTAAATTTGTCATATCATGCGCTTCTAACTTTTGAGGTTGGGTTGAAATCTCCCCTGACACTCCATCGTTTATGGCCCGACCTGTACATTTAAATGCTAATTCAGTGTCATATTATGTTAAAATAGTCGTTATTGTGTATAATTATGGTTATTAGAAGAGGTGTTTCTTGTTTCTGTCTCAGGCAGTCATATTAAAAGTTATATTGGCTGGTGGGTAAGTTACGGTTGGTGGATGAGATGCGTCAATAAATTCATTAGTATAAATAAACATAATAAATTATTTGTTTTGTTTTTTTTGTAATACAGATTCGCTATTAAAAAATGCCCGAAAATCATATTTTATATAGAAACTTTATTACTACAATTAACTTAAAACAATAATAATAAAAGAGAAATATTTTCCATAATATATTATAACGATTAACACAACTTGCAGAATTTTGAAATAAGAAGTGTATTTCACAAAATCCTGATCACACTTTTGACCTAAAACTGGACATGCAACGTCTAAATTATTGTATCTGCCATAATATTTTGATTATGTTAGAAAATATGTTGAAACGTTATTTGAAATCTTAGTCAATCTACCATCTAGGAATAATAAAATATTGATATACACTCTGGAATCAAGCTGAAAGTAAAAACAAAAACTGTTTTTATGTTCATAAAACTTCATCACCTACCTAAATTTATTATAATGGCTTCGCACACTGGAGTAATAAAAATATTCATAAGATTAAGAGTTCGCTTAAATTTTGCAATAATTTTGTACGAATAGATTAAATGTTTTCTAATCTATTCATACCATGCTGTCGATTTCAGATCTTTGCATCATTATAGAAATTACTGCAGAAACAAACAAAAATTTTGGTCGATAGATAGGAGGTATACAGGATTATCCATTTTTTGGTTTCAAAAGTAAAGTTAAATAAAGCCCACACAAAGCTTTAATTTCCATGAAACTGTTATTTCATTATAATGCTTGGACCTTTCCATTATGTACGAAATACTTGTATGTCGTTTAAATGACTGCCCCTGAATTGATTACAACATTGGATCCATTTGAGGTAATTTTTGACCACTTTTTTTACATATTTCGGGTGATACATTTAGACATTATCCGCGCAAACAGGGCCTTCGACATAGCCCTACAGAAAAAGTCTAACGGATATGCAACAAGAATCGTATTTCAGATCTTTGCCTCATTACAGAAATTACTGCACAAACAAGCAAAAATTTTGGCCGATAGATAAGAGGTACTCGTATACAGGATTATCCATTTTTTGGTTTAAAAAGTAAAGTTGAATAAAGTACACATAAATCTATGATTTAAAGGAAACTGTTTTTTCATTATAATGCTTGGACCTTATTTTTAGCCTTCAGTTTCGGGTATGTAAGTTTGTACAAATGGTGTCTCTTTCAAGTTGACAGCACGTCATTTTCTCATCGTCACAGTGATTGATGATTGATTTTGATAAAATGTTTTAACGATTAAAACACGTTGGTTTATAGAATATTTTTCCATAATAAATTTGCCACGTCTCTACTTCACGACTGCCAAATATGAACTTTTAAGACTAATGTTTACCCACAATGGCGGCAAAACAAAGTAGTATACCTTCCCAACGGACACCCTGTATCACATATGTAAGTGTGTCTCTTCCGCTAAAAATACGAAAAACTATCGCAAAGGCGATGTTGATGCCACGCGTTATTTATGGGTTAGAAGTTTATTGTGGAGGAAGTAGAGGTAGGCTAGATCGATTAAAAATATGCTTTAACCGTATAACTTGTTTTGCGTATGAATTCCAATATTATGATCATGTTACACCATATACCATTGAGTTTTTGGGAAGTACATTTAAAAACTTTATCGGTACCTAAGAACTTTTTTGTTTTTCTACAAAAGTATGAAATTTGGCACTCCCAAATACATAATTTTCAAATTTGAATTTGGAGGATCTTCAAGAACCAATATTTTACAACTTCCGCCGACACGATTGCTAATAATGCAGTGATCTTTCGGATTTCGTACTATACGATTATGGAATTCTATAATAAGATTTAAGAAGCTCTTAAAATCCTGCTTGTAGAATTATTGCACTTCACTATAAATTGTTGATGCTACACATTTTAAATCCTATCACTTTCAATATTCGTTGTTAATACTGTCATTACTAAAGAGTGTCCCAACAAGAACGCAAGATTTAAGTGATTAATGCAGCAATTGAATTTTTTTTGGCTGTATGACATGTGGCGCCGTCTTGTTGAAACCACATGCCCTCCACATTCATTTCTTTAATTCTAGGCACGAAAAAACTGGTTATCATTTCACGATACCGAACATCATTGACTGTTTGCGCTTGACACGGACAGGATGCATTTGCTTCTCGTGAATCACCCGAGGATTTTGCCTGTTGACGAAGCCATCAAGATGGAAATGGACCTCGTCACTGAAGATGATTTTTTCGGCACAATCAGAATTTTCATGTTGTCTCTCCAATACCCAATTAACGAACTCCCTTCGCTGTCCATGGTCAGCTGGCTTCAGTTCCTGAGTCAATTGAATTTTGTATGCATGAAGATGCAAATCTTTAGTCAAAATTCGCTACATAGTAGATTTGGAGACACCAATTTGCTGAGCTCGGTGTCGAATTGAGGTGGATGGAGCTTGAGCGACATTTTCGGTCGATCGACCTGTTCGAAGGCGCGTTGTTGTCCCAGTTTTGGCAAATTTATTCATTAACCTCTTTACAGTTGACTCTTTAGGAGCATTATTGTGACCCCAAATTGATCGCAATTTGCGAACTGTAGCCGCAAAACTTTCACCATTTTGGTGAAACAATTTCACAATGAGAATGCGTTGTTTATTCGTATAGCGCGCCATTTTTACTAACCTCGTACCTTCTACTAGCAAACAATAACAGTTGTTCAATTCAATTTTAAATCTTGCGTTCTTGTTTGGACACCCATTTCCATCTTGTGGCTTCTTAATTTGAGGTAGTTTTAGTGACTTCTTTTGAGGTAGTTTTCGAACACTTTTCCGCACATCTCGGGCGGTACGTTTGAGGATTATCCATGTAAACACGGTCTTAGACACTGCGAATGGCGCCAAATTTAAATCATGTGTTCTTGGTGGGACACCCTTTATAATTGTAATAATCATTATTAAAACTTTTTAAGTACTGTATTGGAAAATTTCAAGTATGTGTCGCAAAATGTTGATCTGCGTAATCAATTTGACAGTATGTGGCTTTGGATTGCGATATGGAAATAAAATACATAAAAAAAAATAAAATACAAAAAAAACATATTTTTGCAACAAGATTTATTTTTTTGCAATTTTGCATAAAATCCACTGCTGATTACAATATAGCGACCGTCCAACTGAGTGCTCATTAACATTTGTTGTCCAAATGTTTTATATCTAACAAAACAAAAATATACGTAAATCGTCATTAACTATTCTTTAGTAATCGATTAAGAAGAAATTGATAGTTGTTTAAACGTTCGATCATAAACAAAAGATATCACACGTAATATGACTATAACTTTTAATAGTCATATTAATTAAATTTAACAAATTTTAATAGACTTAAGATATTAAAACTGTCTGTATGATTTGGTTGCTTTACTGATCCAATCAATGTGTTGGAATATTTAATGTCATCATAAAATTAAAAGCTATAAACAATAGTATAGAAGATTAACTAATAGATGTGTAAATCATTTCTGAATTTGTTATCACTGTCTTGTCACTGTGCATATCAGAGTATTTTGAAGAGTTCAGGATATATTATTGGAGAAACTACAGATTTTGATCTATCCTGCATTTGAGTGTCAATGTCTATGAATCACTTGTAACGAGGATGTTTAGGAGATATGTTTTTTTTGCTGAAATTGGATTATTCATTTCATTAAAAAGAGCAATTAAATCAGTATTTATTGCAGTGTACAAAATGTTTCAATGAAATACTCGTACATACTTTGCTGTGTGCAAAGTTTAACTCTTTTCGATTTTTTAGAAAAATTTTTTTTTTTCCATATTTAGAAAATTTTAGCTAAAGCCAGCGGTTACAGTGCGCAACTTGGCGTCCAACATTATCCAACAATAATGTTTAAAAAAACTCGAAGTTATTTAATAGACGTTTAGAATATGTTTTTTAAGAAATAGGAGTAGTTCAGTAGTGGTTCAGCAAATAACTTAGTATCAATAACAAATTGAGGGCTATAAATAATTCGATAAATGAAAATAACCTTTATTTTAATTGTAGCAAAAATAAAGCTATGCTTTCTGCCTGCTCATTTTAATCTTTTCAGACGTTTAGAATATGCTTCTTTAAGAAATAGGACTGGTTCAGGAAATAACTTGGTATCAATAACACATTGAGTGCTATAAATAATTGGATAAAGGGAAATAACCTTTATTTTAATTGTAGCAAAACTAAAGCTATGCTTTTTGTCTGCTCGTTTCAATCTTTTCAGCATTTTGACATCAACATTAATGGAAACAGTAGATTTAAATTTGGCGCCATTCGAAGTGTCATTGTTTGACATTTGAACAATTGTTATTGTTTGCTAGTAGAAGGTACGAGGTAAGCAAAAATGGAGCGCTACACGAATGAACACCGCATTCTCATTGTGAAATTGTTTTACCAAAATACCACGAGGGTTTTACGTGAGCCTCGCCGTGAAGGCCTTACCCACGGTGTGCGACACACTGGGCATATTACAATGCGATTGCCAACGCCGCCCTGGGATAGCCAAGTAAAATTTGGGCTATCTAGGAAAAGGGGATGAAAATTGTGGTAGTACCACATATTGTCAACTCTTTCTTCGCAGCCAGGAGATACCAAATTGATTATGCTAGTATGGAACATAATCCCTATTGGCGGAGATGAGGCCTATCTTACCACCTCTTCTACTCTATGGGTCTGTAGCACCCGGTTGCAATGCAACTTAACATTCGAGCACAAAGTCTCTACCAGCGATTTTGGTATCAACCACAACCCGCGTGAAAAAGACCTTACCAACTCGAAACCCATATTAAAAAAACACACTATAATTGGCGATGAGACATGAGTTTACGAGTTTGACATGCAAACCAGCCAATAGTTTGCCAAATATCACCTTAAAATTGAGCAGAAGTCAAAAAATGCCATATCAAAGTCGATCAAAAGTTAAGGTAACGTCAACTGTTTTCTATGGTTATCGCAGTGTGGTGCACTGAAAATTCATGCAAGAAAGACGCATAGTAAACACAAAATATATTCTGGGCGTCAAGAGGTGTTTGAGAGAGTAATTTTATCGGAAAATGATAGATTTGTAGGGAAAAAAACTCATAGATTTTGACGCATCATCTCACAAGACTATCATTGTTAAAGAATTTCTGACCAATAAATTGAACGAACATTATCGAATAATCATTATATTCACCTGATTTGACTTGGGCAGATTTTCTTCTCTTTCGAAAACTGAAATTACCACTCCCAGGCCACTCGTTTTCTGTTATTGGAAGGCATAAAAAATAAGGTTTTTTTAATTCGATGAGAGAATTGAAGTCTTTTCTGGAAAATGCGTTTAAAGAAGGTTTCAATAACTGGATTATTTGTTGACCTAAATGTATTATTTCGGAATAGGCCTATTTTGAAGGTGATGCAATAAATTTGAACTGTTAGTAAATATTTTGCGTACTTTTGCCCAATTCCCGGCACTTTTTAGACATAATGTAAATTTTCGGCTGTCTAAAATGATACTAATTAAATTAATTAATTAATTACCATTCAAATTACCCTCACTTAGGTGTCATTAGAAACAATTCTCATTTTTATTCTCGTACTTAGAAAAATATTACAGCTTTCGCCTGAATTAAAATGAAACCCAAAGCGGCCCATATGCTGTTTTACGATCATGTTGACATATGTAAAAGTTAATCTCAAATTATACAAATTTTTATTAAACGGCGCCTAAACACTTTACGATTCAGCCATATTATTTTTATGGGCCAATATTTATTTAAATACCCTCTCATATAAGGACTCATTCATTGCAAACTGTGTTGAAATTCGAGTATGTGCTCGCTATTAACATACGATGGGAAGAGGAAGCCTTAATTGCAATAAAAGTTTAACAAATTTTCTCTCACTCTGCATTCTAATGGGGGGCAGTAAAATGTTTATAAGATGGAGGCAGTTATGACAAAGATTAGACAAAACACGCACACGCTACTATTTTAATAACTGGCGCCCAAAAAAATTAAATGCTTCAATAATATTGAAATTATCATTTGTAATCCTATTAAATTTAGTTAATAAAATTTATGGATACAAAGAAAATTGCTCGTAAAAATAAACAAGTGCAATTAAATGGATATAGGTGGAGTGACGGAGAGAGAGAGAGAGAGAGAGGGGGGAAATGGGAAATGGTGTACATGCTGATATAGATTATGCTATATAATCGGCATCATAGGAATGCATTATATAATATATAGGAATGTACAGTACACACGTGTAGTATCAGTCTATGAAAAATACAATCGAGATGCTAGATAGGTGTTCTAAAAATTAGCCAACCTTAAAAAGACGACACAAAAAAATTGAGGAAAATTTTCTTTATTTTTCAACATAATCTACTATTACCTCGATACACTTTTTCCATCGATATTCAATAGCTTCTAAGCCCTGTTTATAGTAAGAACCGTCAAACTTCTTAAAATAGCCATCAGCCGCAGACTTCGCCTCTTCAGTGTTGGCAAATCTTTTACCACCGAGCCATTTTTTCAAGTTTGGATATAGAAAACAGCTCGAGGGAGTTAAATCTGGCGAATAAGGGGAGTGATGAAGCAATCCGAGCTTTAATTCATTAATTTTGGCCATCGCAATACTGGATGTGTGAACTGAAGCATTGTCTTGATGTAATAAAACTTAATTTTTCGTCATATGCGGTCTCTTTCCTATAATTTCATCACCTAAACGCTGCAATAATTTAGCATAACATTCGCCATTGACAGTTTTTCCTTTCTAAAGACAATCAATAAAAATATTTTTATGCGCATAGCAAAAAACAGACGCCATAACCCTGTCTGCAGATTGAACCGTCTTCGCCTTCGTTATGCACGTTTCTCACATTCCAGTCTGCTGCTTTGACTGTTCCTTTGTCCCAGGTATGAAATAGTGAACCCATGAACTCACTCTTATCCATAGTTATGAATCGAAACAAAAGTTCGGTTTTATTGCGCCGAAAACCATTCAAACTTTAATTCATTAATTTTCTTCTTTTTAGCCAAATGTGACCTATATTCTATAATTTTATCATCTAAAGGCAGCAATAAATTAGCAAAATAATTGCCCTTGATGGTTTCTCCTTTCTGAAGATAATCAATAAAAATAATTTCAAGCGTACTACAAACAACAGACACCATAACCCTGCACGCAGATGGCACCGTCTTCGCCTTCTTTGGACACGATTCCCCCATTCCAGTCCACTACCTTTGTCTCAGGTATGAAGTGGTGGGCCCATGTTTTATTCATGGTCATAAATCGACACAAAAGTTCGGCTTTATTATGGTGAAACATCGCCAAACATCCTACTGAAACATCTTCATGACGCTGTCTTTACTCTCTTGAAAGCAAACGCGGCGCCCATTTTGCTCACAGCTTTATTATCTTCAAATATTCGGTCAATATATGATGTACTCGTATAGTACTTTTTGCAATGCCTAACATTTTGGCTAGCTCACGCACCTTCAGCTACTGTCGACGATTATTCAATAGCATTTTGTGGATTTTCTTAATCGTGTCTGGCATGGACATCTCAATTGGTCGACCACTACAGCGTTCATACTGGCAGCTCGTACGGCCTCGTTTAAACTCTGCTACCCAATATTTTACAGTCGCGAACGAAGGAGTTTTTGAACTATTGCTGCCTTCAGACTGTCCAATTATTGATAATATAGGTTCGAATTAAGAATTTGTTCTTAAGCGGAGCGGAGCTCATGGTAGATGAATCCCTGCTAATCCCACCAAATGTACAGTAAAACCTTCCTGACCATTTATATTCACTTGATCTTCGTTTGCACCCTCTCACCGATATTCGATCACGAACGTTTTTACTTGATGTTGTCATTAGTGACCAACTTTTTATCATCAGCCACCATTCGCTTCAGAAATGGGTCGGTTTTGCTGCAATTCAGCAGCGATTCCCAAATGGAAATTCGCTCCATGAGGATTTTTTTTTTTGCGTTACCTTCTGAGGCATCCATATATCGTTCTTATTTGTGTATTTAGCCTTATTAAAATTATTTTTTGTACAATACTTAGATCCTGGGTAATCGAAACAGTGCTTATATGATGATCGGACCTTGCGATTTCCATTTTCGACAATTTTCCTAAAGTAATGTGGTGCGTGTTTGATGTCGAAATTATCGGTACAGAATCATTAAAACAAAAATTTTGTCTGGTTGGCATGAGGACTATGACACTGTTCACATTTTCAGAGCCTGGCTTGCGTTTTTGCCTTTATTGCAGAAAAACTTTAAAGTATGGTCTATTTTCTCTTTGCTGGTGGCCATCTATGTTGCGCTCTCAAACAACGCTGAGTCAAGGAATCATAAAACTTTCTGCATAGTTTTTTGAGTACGAAGTTTTATCTTTCTAACACTGTCTAGCATAATCCGATCGCACTTGCATGCGACGTGATTCAGATTACTAATATGATTGGAAAAAGAAAGGATTTTCTTTTACTATATCTTACATATACGAGTATACTCGTATATATTTTTAGCTTTTCAGTTCTTACAGTAAATTATGAGAATTTTGTTAATACTCGTATGCTCACTTGGTTTTATTGTTGTTATCTTATTCAACATAAAATGTCTAAAATTATGGAAGCAGATGAATATTTTATAATTTTGTATCAGTTAAAATGTATCAGCTACGAAACTCCAAAATGTTGCGCTCCTCTCCTGACAATTACTAAATAATTTGTTACTCCTAAACAGATACCCAGTGTTTTACACATTGCTATAAATTATTATAACTAATGGTGGAGGTGTAGCCCTTTTTATTGGTAACATTTACTTAACATAAATGATCCTTTTAACCCTAATTTTCTAATTTTCAAACATCTAATCCTATGAGCCTCGATTGTACATATTAGTACGTAATTCATGCCTATTTAAAATAATAGCCTAATTATGTTGTTTATCATTACAATTATTGGACCATAAATATGGTCTTATCTGCTTTAAACAAAACACATACAAATGGTTAGTTGTGTTCAAACCAGGCCATGTCTGGCCATATCACGCTGAATGGCTTAAATATCACAAAAAGGAGAAGGAGAACTTCATGTGTGTGTTTAGAATTTTAATTGGTCATATCAAAACACGTAAACCATGCACACAGGCTGAATGACTGACTGACACCCATAAAAAGCAGCACCAAACCATGATAATCTTATCTATTTTAATGGGCATTAATATGGTCGAAATAACAACAGAAGGTTGGCTGTAAGGTCATGTTACTGGAACTCGTGTGGTAGGGGTCCAAAATGCAGCGAGACATAGCTTACATTAAGGCGCCCTGTCTGTAGTATTGCGATGAAAGCAGCAGATGTTGCTAAGCCAAAAGGAGTCGTTTTGTGAATTTTAATTGGCTTTGTGTGATATGAGAAATCCTATGTAAATTCTAATGGTGTTGCGTTATAAAGTCAAGAATATGCTATGAAAATTTTGGAAAATTTAAAATGATATGAAACCATTTAAACCAAGTTAGATGTTAGATAAAAATCCGTGTCTTATTGATATCTCAAATATATATCATACTTATTTTATTATTTATTTGCAAATGAAAAATAACTACTAATCGAACTTCCGATTTATTCGATTAATCGATCATATACAGGAGAAGCTGTCCAGCATAAAAAGTGTATCCAAAGAAGCGAATATTCACCACAACTTGTGGTAGGGAAGTGGTGAAAAATTGTATAATCACAAAGCAATTAACATTTCATAGGAGGGAAGTACTACTTTATGATGCTTCTTCCCTTTATATTCATGATTGCAGTTTCCTAGAGAACGGGAAACAGATCCATGCGGATTTTTTACTTTCTATAAAAAAACAGTAGACAGACACTGAATTAGAAGGGCACCTAATAATTTGTAGGGCCGAAGTTTGTATGTCATATACCATAGGCTGCAGTTCCCAGTATTGGGGACGGACATTCTTCACGACATAAAATTGTATAGTGTTTGTAGTTTTTATAAATAGAATGACAAACTTAGCATATCGACCATAATATAAAGGACACATTTTTTCCCAAAAACTTTAGAAGAAACTTCTTTACGACTGCCAAAAATTACTTCTTATGATCATATTAACTTCTTTAAAAAATAATCTTTGGAAAACTTCATTCGAACATATTTTGGTTAAATTCCTTGGAATTATAAATGAAAATAAAACCATTTCTTTAAACACTTCAGAACACTTCGCACAGTGAAGCGATAAATGTATATGGATTGCATCTTTAGAAGTGATAAACATGCGATTCTTTTTGAATGATTTCCACTTTTTTTTTTGCTGGGTACGCAAGTTAAAAAGATCCGCTCATCGTGATCTAGAAGTGGTGAAAAATTGCATAATGACCAATGAGATTAACATAGGGTTGTCATAGGAGGGAAGTACTATGATTGACGTGCATGTAATGGAAATTCAAATGAAATTTTCACTATTCAATGAATTGATTTTGTATTGTATTATGTGAATTTTATTTATATATATGTATTAAAAACCAGTTTCCTAAACAACCGGCAGCAGATCCCTGCGGATTTTAAACTTTCCGTAAAAAAACAGTAGACAAACACTGAATTAAAAGGGCACCTAATATTTCGTAGGGCCGAAGTTTGTATGTCCTATACCGTAGACTGCAGTCCACAGTATTGGGGACGGACATTCTAAACGACAGTAAATTGTATAGTGTTTGGTGTTTTTACAAATAGAATGAAAAACTTAGCATATCGACCATAATATTTTTTTTTCCATTCATTTTCTTTATTGAATCTTTCTTTTGAAATATACAATAAGTATTCAAATCTTAATCCTATCTTAAACTAAAGTATCCTACCATTGCCGGATCTTATTTTTGGTGAGTCGAACTTTTTATTCCCGGACCAAGTCTAGCGTGTCCTAATATAAAGGACACATTTTCCGCAAAAACTTTAGAAGGAGCTTTTTTAAGATGACTACCAATAATTATTTCTTCGGATCATATTTTCTTTAAAAAATAATCTTTGGAATACTTCATTCGAACAGATTTTGGTTTAATTCCTTGGAATCATAAATGAAAGTAAAACCATTTCTTTAAACACTTCACTACAGTGAAGCGATAAATATGTATGGATTGCATCTTTAGAAGTGATGAACATGTGATTCTTTTTGAATGATTTCCACTTTTATTGCTGCGTAGTCAAGTTAAAAAGATCCGCTCATCGTGATCTAAAAGTGGTGAAAAATTGCATAATCACCAATGGAAATTAACATAGGGTTGTCATAGAAAGGAAGTACTGTTTTATGATGCTTCTTCCCTTTATATTCATGACTGACGTGCATGTAATGAAAATTCAAATGAAATTTAACATGAGCTTGTCATTGGAAGGACTCTGTTATTTTTGACATCTTTTCATTGCCTTTTCAGAGAACTTCTAAAGCAATGAAAGCTTTAGGATAATTTTTTCATTACAAATTTCTTCTTTTAATCAAAATTCACTTAACTGATTAATTTATGTTATTCATGAACAACAATTGCAAATACATACATGTTGAATAATTTTAAGTTTTTGCGTTAAAAAAAAGGAAAGAAAAATAAAAAAATACTAAAAATGTTAAATATGCTTGCAGTGAAAAACGCTTATAATGCCTTTATTTTATCGTCCTTTTGGTGTAATTAAAAAGAGTAGCGGACAAAATTTTATGAAAATACTATTCCACTTTTTTTTGCTGGATAATGTAATGCGGGTTTTGTGGATTTGTTCAGGTTACCCCAATCAATGCCATGTACAATTTTGATCCAAAATCCGGTAAGCGAATCGAAGTTGTATTGTCTTCCTAACACCGTTTTTTAAGACGAATTCTTATTGCTGTTAATTCTACTTAATCTTATATTAAAGTATATATTTTATGAAATGAAACAAAATATTGAACATATATGTGTGATTCGCAGATATGTGGTTGCCTCTTTCATTTGTAATTGAAAAAGTCTGGATATTCTTCATTCATTTTGAAGTCGCCAATTGCAATACAATAGGTTTCCAATTATTATGTGAGTCTTTATAAAGATAATTGTTTAATGAACGAGCATTTATGAAATACCGGATAATCCATTTTTCGGTTTCAAAAGTAAACCGCATAACGGCGCAAAATCGCATGATCTTGGTGGCCGATTGATGTCGCCAAAACATGAAATTACGCTTTCTGGAAACTTCTCAAGCAATAAAGTTAAAATCGGTCGTGTTGTGCGGCTCCTGGCACCGTCTTGTTAAAGCTGCATATCGTCCAGTTCATAACATTCAATTCCTGGCCAAAAACAAATCGGTTATTATATCCGTCACACTTTCACTAAGAGAATCGATATTTTCGGCAGTGCGTATATTGTGATGATTCGCAGGTCCGATCACATTTGTAACGCTCCCAGTCTCTTCAAATTTCTTTAGAATCTTTTTCAATTTCTTGCACAGTAGGTCGATTATGACAATCATAATCACTCTATAGTGCTAGAAAAGTGCCCTCGTGTTCTTCTTAACAACCGGAGACGATCCATATTCGTAAATCGCAAACCTTTTACTGAGCACATAACACTTCAGATGGCAGATATTTAACAGCTGACAGCAACCACTAAATGGATAATCCATTATAGCAACAAGAAGTTCTTTATTTTTCGAGTATATGGCTTTGATAGCCTGTGTCTCGTCTTGTATAAGTACGACTGGCTTACGATAGATGGCTTTGGAAAGATACGATATCGTACTCAAAGAGCTATGTAGACAGTTTTGTGGTTGCTTGACTTCATATTGTTTAGGTGTGCGTCAAATATGTGTACTAGCGAAAAGAAAATACGCCATATTTTACAGGTTTTCTTCGATAAAATCAAAAAAGAAAGGCGGCACGCGGCTGGAAATGGGTATACTGCTTTTGGTCCCAATTTTGTAACAAATCAAATTTGTATGTTTACATGAGTCTCGCCTTGAGGCCGTACCCACGGTGTGCCATCACACAGGTGCGTTTTTCTATAATTCTTTTCTTGGTTATATTTCTTTTCTTCTTGCGACAGCAAGCTCCCCCTTGGGGTACCCAAACTAATCCCGAAAGTCGAACTACCAGAGATTAGAAGTAGGTCCCCTTGGAAAAGCTACCTCAGGGCCCGCTCCCTCTCTCGGCCAAAGTACCGTTGTAGTCACTTTGTATGAAGTGAGCTACCCCCGGGTTAGGAGTTGAGGTAATCTAGGAAGACCTCGGATAGACATGAACCGTGTTTCCCAAGCTAATGCCTTCCTTCACCAACGCTAGGGTAAGCGGTACAAAGCATCCTAGGAAACACCCGCCTACCCAACCAATTTTGTAACAGTCAATTATGCATAATTTGCGTCACGTCGATCTTGGTCCCTTCTGAGTACAGTGAATATATGTATGGTCCCGATATTTTAACAACTAATTATGAACAATTTTCGTCCAGTTGATCCACGTCACCCGACGATCTGAAAATTGCCAAATCTTTGATTAGAATAATGGAGCACTATAAGCACTATCATATAAGGATTCTTTCGATTACCCATAACCTAAAAATTGTTTAAACCCCCCGTTTCGAACCACTTGAGTAAGGGTGGATAAAAAAAAGCTCGATGTGTGGGTGTCAGATCTCGTGGACCATATTTCGGCCAGCATTGGCCAATAGAAGGGGAATTGTGTTTTATCAGGACAATGCCGGGCTACATATCGTATATCGACAGTGTCGCGGCAGAAGCTCCTTGAGCTTGGTTGGGAAATTCTTATGCGTCTGCCTTATAGTTAGAACATAGCACCAACTGACTGTCACCAGTTTCTGTTTATGGCGAATGTTTTTGCTGCTGAGAAATTCAAATCAACAGAAGCTTACGAAAATCGGTTCTGTGTTAGAGGCTTAATAGATTACCTTCAAAACACCAACAAGCTACCGTACAAAATGGTGCATATTCTATTATGTCGAATATGCATCGTTTTGTACAGTATTTAGGTGGCATTTTGAAGGTAATCCCATTGAGCTGCTCTCATAATTCTAATTATAACTATGAACTAAATGAATGAACTAACTAAATGAAGCCGCCAATGCCATATAAGAAAAGTAGTGGATTTCTTTTAATAATGCCTTATCGATATATAAGCATACAGCTGACAATGTACGAGTATGTCATCTGTCTATAGCAAACCTTTTTGCTGATGAACAGTTGGCCCCAAAAGAAGCTTGTGAAAATCTACTGTCCAGTTTTTTTTGCCAATAGGGATGATGGTTTCTGTGAGAGAATGGATTTATCTTCAAAATTGCAAAATGTTATCAAACAAAACGGTGTATATTTGAACTAAATCGAATAATTCTAACTATGCTGCCTCCTCCAGTGTTATGCAAAAATAATAGGTTTCTCTCTACTATACCTTGTATTTTATCAAATTGTATATTTTTGCGTGCTTTCATCTATTTTGAATTATTATTGTTATTATACCACAAGCCTTTGTCACCATTTTACTAGCAGGTTAATCATGGAGTCTGGATAGAATTTTATTGCTATGGCTTCAAATTCTCCAGCTATGTTTCAAATAAAACGTCATGTGAGCGGATAGGTGGTTCGAATGTCATAAAAATAAATTTCCCTGCATTTTGTGAGTGCGACATGGGATAGTTTCTTACATTCAGTGAGCTTACAAGCACTCTATTTTTAGACTCACTCAAAGGGACCTACAATTTGGCGATGATTCCGAACGTCATAGTTTGGGAAGCATTTACTAGACTTGTCGATTACGTGTCAACTTAAAGTGTTCGCGAGACACGTCGAGGTAACTGTCGCTTAAATAATGATAGGTGACAGTGTTGGTGACTGAACCCGCGATCTTGTGAACGCCTGTCGGATTTGCTAACCGTTGCACCACGATTGTTTACGGCGATGATTCCGAACGTCATAGTTTGGGAAGCATTTACTAGACTTATCGATTACTTGTCAACTCAAAATGTCCGCGAGACACGTCGAGGTAACTGTCGCTCAAATAATGATAGGTGACAGTGTTGGGGATTGAATCCCCGATCTTGTGAACGCCTGTCGGATTTACTAACTATTGCACCACGATCGGTTATGGTCTGAATGTCATTGTTCAATAAAATCAATCGGTTTGTAGTTAGTTTGAGAGTATCTATAAACCAGTTCACTTGACTGAAATATTTACATTAGTCTGGTGTATTTTATTTCAAAGAACCGATTAATCGATATAACAGAAGTTTTCTATTTCCACTAATTTCACATTCATTATGAAGCAAAACTCTTTTCGCCCTAATTTATAGTATCACCATTTCAAGCGCTTTGAATGGGGGGCTTTATTCTTGCCATTATTGGCTTGTAATGTTATTTAATTAATGAAAGTAAATTAATTTAATTTGTCTGTAATTGTTTCATTAACCTTTTGTTGTGTCATTCACTTGTAGATTTCCCAACAGAAACGTGTCTTGAATACCTAATGAGATTTTCCAATTTGATTCGGGGTACGAGATAGATATAATGTGCTCGTACAATGAGTTAAGTCAAATGCTTAGAATGGCTGGAATAGTTTTTTTTTGGGGGCGGGTGTCATTGTTTAATTGATTTTAATTGCCATTATAATGGGAACGTGGGAGCTTTTTTTTGGACGTGCTAGAAAGCGCAGACATTTTGCATAAAGAAAAATGGAAATTCACTTTTCACTTGATAATTTTCCAACAATAGGATAGAGTGAATGGAGGCAAGTATGGAAATGTAAATAAAGCTATGACATAGCTTTACCTTATAAATCCTAAAGGTTTTTAGTTATTAATTTCAAATATATTACAAAAGAAAGTCAAAGATTTGAGAGGAATACCAGTGTAGGAACTTCAGGCAGGTGAACTGACTTAAATATATTATCCATCTAGTGGTTTCAAAACTGCCGGTCTGGCAAGACATCAGCCTGTAAATATCTGTCATCTGAAGTGTTATTTGTGTAGTGAAGGTTCACCATTTACAAATATGGATCGTTTAATAATCGAAGAGTGGGTGAAAATACTTAAAATTTACTACAAAAGTGGTAATTCAAACGTGGGCACTTTTCTTGCGTTAGGGAGTGATTATGGTCGTTATAATCGACCTACTGTGCAGGAAATTTGCAAGATTATAAAGAAATTTAAAGAGACTTAAAGCGTTGCAAATGTGGTCAGGCATGTGCATCATCACAATGTACGCACTGCCGATAATAATGCTTTTGTTAGTGAAAATGATGCGAAAAATTCGAATTTGACGATTTCTCGTTTTCAGCAATTGATCCTGCCTCACGCTTCATTGCATTTGGATTTGCACCTCCACCCATATAGAGTCCAACCCACACAGCAATCAAAGCCGGCTGATCATTCATAATATCATAGGTCACCTCAACAGGACCTAAAATTTGGCGATGATTCTGAACATCATAGTTTGGAAAGCATTTACTAGACTTGCCGATTACTGGTCAACTCGAAATGTTCGCGAGGCACGTCGAGGTAACTGTCGCTCTAATAATGATCGGTAACGGTGCTGGAGATTGAACCCGCGATCTTGCGAATGACAGTCGTTGTATCACGACCGGTTATAGCCTGAATGTCATCGTTCAATAAGCACAGTTCAGCATTTCATATGTAAACGCCGATTTGGTGCTACAGTAATAGGCTTTTAATGCGGATTTTTCGAACAAAGTTTTCGTCAGCTAGTGATGCTCATTTCTCACTCGGTGGTTACCTACAGTATAACGGCGATTCCGAACGTCACTGTTTGAAAAGTATTTGCAAGACTTTTCGATTACTCGACTATACAAAGTTTTTGTCAGACACTTCAAAGTGGCCGCCGCTGAAATAATGGCCGTGACCTGTATACGAAATTGAACCCACGGTCATGCGAACGATACTGGAAAAATGCTTACAGGCAAGGTGTTTCTCACCTTATATATTTCTTTTCAGAGATCGCGTTACCAACGGGCACAAATATTAAAAAAGAATATAAAACCTATTCTCACTGGAAAAAAAGGACTAAGTCGTAAAAAGTCGTACAAAGACTGAATCAACCTTTGGAACAATGGGCATTTTCAGAGCTTTGTTTTCTTCTAATAGAATACTTAGCTATTATACGCCGCCTGTAGAAAATAATTCCAAGCGCTTCGATCTTCTGCGCTTCTTTTCCAATTGCAACGGAGTTTTAGTCGCTCTCTTCTGCGCCGTCCATTGGGTTCGTTGTCGAAAACTTTCCATGCCGGAGCATTTGGGTCAATCCGTACAAAATGACCCAGCCAACGCAATCGCTGTATATGCGCTTGACCACGTCGATGTCGCCATATAGCTCATACAGCTTATTGTTCATGCGACATCAATACTCTCCGTTAACGATGATGGGTCCATATATGTGCCGGAGTATTTTCCTCTCGAAAACTGACAGTACTGATTCATCCGCTTGCGTCTGTGCGTCAGGATTCTGTGGCATGTAACAAGACAGGTAGAACCAACGTCGGGTACAGTCGGATTTTTGTTTGCCGAGAGAGGATTTTATCATCGAATCGCTGCTTAGCCCATAGTAACATCTGTTAGCAGGCAATACTCTCCTCTTAATCTCCATGCTGACATCATTCGAGCTTTGTCTATAAATATAAAATTTATTCACTAATTAGAAGCTGTATATGGTTAATAAATACTCAAAAGGATAGTGGGAACCCATAACTCCAGCAATGGCTGAAAAATGCGTAAAATCGAGATGCATTTTGTCAAAATAATGTACCGGGAATTGAGTACTAAAAAAGACCGCTCAAAATTCTATTTGTCTTTAACTTGATAAAACTTTCGTTTATACTGACGTGGAGTTTAACCTCAACTTGTCATTTCGGGTGTCGAATTGTTGGAAATACAATAAAAAGCTTTCGGTGAATCGTGCAGTGCATTCAAAAGCAATCGAGATATGACGGAAGATTTGAATCGTTCAACTGAAACTAACATCGATAAAGTTAAGGAAATGCTGACTGAAAATCGTAATTTAAGTTTGAGGGAGACAGCCGCTGAACTTTCTTTGTCTTACGAACCATATCGTATTATTTCACTACACTGTTTGGATCTGAAACGCGACACCCTTTCGTTTACTTCTGAAAGATGGGAATTTTCTTCAAAAACTCAATCGCGTATGAGCTGTGGAAGACAAACAAGAGTGTGTCAATACCAATCCCACATTTATAAAACACTTTATTGTGACACATAAATTTACACACACATCAATGTCGATTGATCGACATTCAAAATAATGTTGACTGTTTTCTTTGATTATCGCTGTGTTGGACACTCGAAATTCTTGTCAGAATATCGGTCGGTAAATAAACAATATTATCTGGACATTAGACATTGCTGGAGGGAGCGAATTCGTGAAAAAAATGCCAGATTTGTAGAAAGAAAACTAAAGAATTTTGCACCACGATAACGCACCATTTCACAAAGCTATCATTGCGAACAAACTTTTGGCTCAACAAATATCATTAAGCAACCACTGTCTTCACCTGATACGGCTCTTGCTGACTTTTTTCTCTTCTCAAAACTCAAATTACAACTTCAATGCATCCGTTTTCAGTCGACAGGGTACGTAAAAAAAGAATCTGCGGTGAGAACAGAAGTCTTTTCCGGAAAATGGAATCATTTGTAATTTGAAGGGGATTTAATAAATTTTAATGAATTATTTTTTTTTTAATATATAAAAATCAATTGCTGCGATTGCGATTGGACCGATTTGGCTCATTTTGGTCTTAAACTATTGGTAGAGTATTCCGGAAGGTTTAAAAGGTTTTATTTGAAGTGAGAGATGGCGTTGGAGATGAGATTTTTGCAATTATTTTTTTTTACAACATTTTGCATTTTTTTTTTTTTCTTCATTCATTTTCTTTATTGGACCTTTCTTACGAAATTTACAATATGTATTCAAATCTTAATCCTATCTT